>SRPQ01000003.1:0-130130 GCA_018360075.1 Claviceps cyperi
GTAGATTTTACCCTTGAAAAAAAAAAGATAAATGTCAGTAATTCAAAATTTGCTTGTGCTCAACAAATCTCATTCGTCCCGTTGCCATCGTCTTCATAGTTCCCTCGGTGGCGCGCTCTGAGTAGAATCCCTCTCCCTTTGTCCCCCCTCATAGACAGGAAACTTATTCGCTTCCATCCGTGGCCTCTCTCAAGCTATTGAACCAGTCCTTCCAAGTCCGCATACCATGCAGAGCATCTCTGCCCACAGCGACGGCACAGAAACGTTAACTCTGACGACGGACAACGGGACGAGTATGAAGTTGAAGAAACCAGGACAGAGAAAGACGCGGTCGTACCTTGCCAGGGTAAATTCTCTGGCCCGAGAAGGAATCGTCGTAAGTTCGCATCTTGTCGCGGTTGTGTGCTGTGAAGCGACAAGGTGTACTGAGTTGTCGATGACCGTTGGATTATTCGAGGGGCGCGTGGACGTCGGGATGGTCAAAAAGGCGAGGCGTGATACAGGGCCAATTTCTCGAATTGGTGGTGTGTGGTCTAGCTGACTAAGCGTGCTAGGGCAGGCGAGAGAGCGCGAGAGGCTAGAGCACTTGGGTTTTTGCATTCGCACGTGATCACTCACGAGTGAGAACTTGCTTAGGCGAGAAGAACGTGGGGTCGGACGGGAACGGTTCAATTGACGAATGAGGTTGCTCTTCATGCGCGCTCTCAACGACATCGTCTTCTCACGTCTTGCTTGCACATGAGTGTTGTGCCTTGATGTCCAGAAACGTAGGTACATTCGAACGGTCGTATGGATTGTAATAAGCGGGATCTTGTGATATCGCTTCACCTCTTTGCTGCTTAAATGTCCACAACGCCCAGCGCGAATTCGATCGCTCGGACCGTCATATCCCAATTCAACAAGCTACCAGCCAAGCGCAAACCGACCATTCGAGACAATGGACTGCGTGAATGGGTTCCTTTGAGTGGCATCGTCGCCGAGAAGGATGGCAATCTGGTATGTCTGGCTCTGGCGTAAGCAGTCTCCCCTTCCTTCACCAACACGATATTCATTACCCATGGCCCTCGTATGGAGGAAGCGCCAGAGTATATATAGGACGCTTCTCGTCAAGTCAAGTCATGCTCATTTCTCCCCATCTCCGCAGCACGGGCATGAAATGCCTCCCGGCGTCCAAACTGTTTGATGCAAATGGCAACGCCATCCACGACTGGCACGCCGAGGTTCTCGCCATGCGAGCATTCAACCGCTTCCTCCTGGATGAGTGTATGGCAAGCGCACAACATGGTCAAGCAAGTCGGGTCGTCGACATGGTGCCGCCTGGCTCTGGTGGCCGACCCTTTAAGATCAAAGACAGTGTGAGACTGCACATGTACTGCTCCGAGGCGCCTTGTATGTAATGTGTCGTGTCCCTGGCCCTTTCTTCCGTGCCTTTGGATGTCGCTCAACTTGTTGGCACGTTCCTCGTACACTGTAAAGGCGTAGTAATGTGAAGTTTTAGTCTTCTTGTCTTCTAACTTCTGTTCCCACAATGGACATAAGGTGGTGACGCAAGCATGGAATTAATCATGGCCGCGCAAGACGACTCTTCGCCATGGGATATCACTTCTCCTCCAGCACAATCACAGCAAGATATATATCAACAGTCACCATCACAATCGTCATCGGAAGCCACCACTGCGATTCTCCCCGGCCGAGCCTATTTCTCTCAGTTGGGCATCGTCCGCAGAAAACCCGGCCGCGGTGACGCGCCCCCCACGTTGTCCAAGTCGTGCTCTGACAAACTCTCACTCAAGCAATGCACCTCACTGCTCTCGTCGCTGACATCTCTACTCATCGACCCTTCAAACGCCTACATAGATAGTCTCGTGCTGCCCTCTTCGCAGTACTCGGCCCCAGCATGTCAGAGGGCGTTCTCTGAGCGCATGAAGGCCCTGGACGGCAGCTCGTCCTGGCCCGGCGGGTATAGTTTTACCCCATTCCGGATCGAGACCACGGACGAGGAATTCGCATTTTCGCGCACGGCAGTGGCCATTCAATCCCCGAACACGGCCCGAGATGAGGCGAGCACAAAGATCAAAATCGCGCCGAGTAGCCTCGCCGCTGTGTGGACGGGTAACGGCGTAGAAGAGACCGTTCTGGGGGGAGTCTTGCAGGGCAGGAGGCCATTTGAGGAGAAGGGCGCCAGTAGCGTGTCCAGACGGCGCATGTGGATGGCTGCAGAGCAGATTGCAATTTCGCTGAGCAGTGATTGGGAGCGCATACAGCAATGCTTGAGTGGCCGGGACGAAAAGAGGTATCAGGAGATCAAGGGATGTGAGATCCTGGCGGGAAGGAGACGCGTGAAGCAGCAAACACGCCAGTCTGCGTTGGCGGGATGGATTCCTAATCAAGGCGATTCGGGATTTTCCATTTCTTGTCGAGTTTCGATTCGTTATTAGGCTCCAAATAGATGCGGATGCTGTTTGAAGTGAAGAAAAGCTGAGGGACCGGTGCCGTCATTCGCCCGTGCATGCCTAGGACCATGAATCAGGGAGGGTCACTACAATCGTGCAAGTGAAAAGGATGGCTTAACTATAAAGACTTCAATGCTTGACTGATCTCTGTTTCTCTACCCTCCGACATGGTTTCAAGGTCCTATGCACGACCCAGACCAGCTCAAATTGAACGAGTGCCGTCACTCGCTTCATCCCACCGTCTCCTGTTATTCACGAAAGCGGAACCCGTTCATTCCGTGCTTCCGCGGAATGTACGAATGCAAGGATGAGGAGAGAAATACAAAGAGCAACGAATGTAAGCAGACTCCGTAGATGAATCACTCTTTTCTTTCTCTCTTCCTACTCCAATCAGAGGACGGCGGCGGGGAAAACGCTTCTACGGTTCAGATTCAAAAACCAGATCGAACTTCCGGCAAACAAAAACAGTACATCATCCACAGGCACCCAGTGTATCATTACAGGGCCAAGCTCACGATGCTTCCGCCCCAATTGCTCACTGACAAATCAACCCCTAGTCACTACAATCATATAATGAACCGCTTCGTCATTCTCCCCGTATTCTTCCGTTGTTTTACGTGTCCTCATAAATACGTTGGCCCGCCTCGTCTTTGGGGAGAGGATGGGATGGAAAAAGATGATTCGACCGCCGCTTACTCCACCTTGTTCTCTTCAAAGTTCTCGCCCTCGACCAGGTCGGGAATCTCATCGTCATCATCACCCTTCCCACCCTTCTGCAAGTTCTGGTAGCTCTCGGCAAGCTTGCGGAGGGAGGCCAGAGAGTCGGGGCCGAGCTGGTTCAAGATACCAGGAACGAGCTCAGTGAGCTCCTTGTCCTCGCCATTCCCGTAGATGGCAAATGTGTTGGAGGGCACAGCGGCGTGGACTGTGTGAGGTTCAAAACCAGGTCAGCATGGGAGCCAGAGTCGCATCTTAGAGGAAAGTCATGGAGGTACAAGGCATATCGTCGGAGATGGGTGCCAAAACAGGTGTGCCTACCCTTGGGGGCGGAGAAGTGGATGACGTTGCCGTCGGCCTTGAACATGTTGACCTCCTCAATGGCCTGGATGGGCTGAGTGTTCAACTTCTTCAGGGTCTGCTGAAGCTTCTTGTCATCGGCGCCGGATCGGGCAGGCGCACGCTTGACCTTTCTGCGGGGAGTACCCTTGCCACTATATTTCCACAACAGAGAGAGAATCCGACGTCGATTAGCCACCTATCCCTTGCAATATAACAAACAGACGCTCGGTTCGGGCGGAGATGGGCCGAGTTGTCGTGGGATGAAATGAAGCAGCTTGAAAACTCACCCTGGAAGAGGGAATTGTGTCAGTACGTGTAGATGTATGTGCCCTGCCCGGGCAAGATATAAGGCCCAAGTCGTCATGGCGGAGGTTTACTCACCAGTTCGGGCGCTGGCGCCAAGCTTCTTGAGGCGCTCCTGAAGGTCGGCCATCTTGGAAGAGAGTGTGGAGGAATGAGCAAGAGGAAGAACTAAAATCGCCCCGCCGTTTTTTTTTTTTTGGTCAGTCGCAAAATCCCCCACGGTTTCGATTGGCGCGAATGGTTCCGGAGGGAGATATCCCGGCCGGACGCTGTCGAGGTCCCAAAAAAGGCCTATGTTGAAAGAAGAAGCGTGTATCGAAGGAGCGGGCAAGCTACGTACCGAGGAAGGTGAGGGATTACGTCAAGGAGCTGCTTTGTCGCCGACGGAGAGACGTGATGATGGAGCAAACTGAAGAGTCCTTTTTTGTGCGTGCCAAGAGTTTTCGCGTGTGGAACATGTATTGGCCGAACGGTGGCCCCACCCGAGCTTCCGCGGCTTAATGCTACTGGCTCAACTGCGCGGAACCGTGGAGTGCTTGAAGTACCTGCCTCATGTGTGAGCAAATGGGCAAACCACCACGTCCATTGCTGCGTCACGTACGAGGCCGACGCGGTAATGGCATCGATGGAGCTATAGCTAGGAACGAGTCGGCATACGATATTCCTGTGACTATCTCAAATCAGCGGCATTAGAGGGACAGGCAACGTGTCGCATTTTCTTCACCCGGATATTCAGTTAGAATTGAAGGCCTCTGGTTTCTAAACACCAGCAATCATCTGTCAGATGGTCCATCGTTTCTGACAGCAACAAAGGCCACTCTTGAGAAACTTGAAGACAACAACTTACTCATCGTATGGGAAAAATGGGGGAATATCTCGCGACCGTCCAGTCGCAAGATCCTAACAAATTACAAAGTTGCCCAGTTTGTTCAAAAACACCAAGCAACGGGTGCCAGATGAACTCATCATTCCTTTCCCTGTCTTTGACAGCAACGGATTGAGATTTCTCAAGCAGCTGCATGCAAGTGAAAACAAGCTGACAGCTGTAAACAACGCAAAAGAGAACGCCTCCATCTAGCCGCTGCCCAGACCCTGACAAAGATTGTTGCTTCGCCTCATGAACTTCAGTCGATGCGATATCTCATGGCTTGACTTGGCAACGCAGAGCTCAGCAACCAACATTCATCATGAATCTGATCAATTCATTCCTGTATGTACATGACTGACCCGCCGCGCCGGACTTAAAAATTACAAAGTTCCAAGTTCTGAATAGGTAGGTATAATACAACATCCTCACATCTCGGTAACATACCCAATTTGCGGTCGTCTCCAATCGCTCCCCTTCCCTCCTCCATTCAGATCACCAGCCACCCTCTTCGCCAGCTTCTCCTGCGCCTCCACCAACTTCCTCTGAGCTTCAAGCCGTGTCCGAATCCTCCCCTCAGCCCCCTGATCCAACCTCTCCATTTCCTGCCTCTCGCTGATCCGAATAGCACTCAAAGCTCCTGTATTGTCCAACTTTTCCGTATTGAGCTTCGCCTCCCATTCGAGAGCTTTTATCTGTCGCACTTCCTGGGCTTCTACCTCCGTGGCTGCCAGCGCACGAGTCCGGGCAAGCGAAGATTCGGCTAGCATGTGCTGTTCTTGCATTCTTCGTACATCGGCTGCGCTTGCGAGTGACTCCTGGAGCTGCGCGCGGGACCGTACGGCATGCAAGTCTTCGTGGTGCAGTTTTCGTCGGCGCATGTCTTCCATTTCGGCTTTCTGGGCAAGGATTCGGTGTTCTAGGGACGCGAGTTCGTGTTTGCGCGCCATGGTGGTGGAAAAATCTGCAGTCTCTTCGGCAAGGCGCTCTAGGCGCGCTTTGCGCTGCCGCTCTTGTATGGCTAGGTCTTCTGGAAGGCCGACAGTATCGCTTGGCTGGGGACCGGACAGAGAGTAGTACACATCGTGGGCGCGGTTGGACTGGAGTATGGACAAGAGGGAGACTGAAAGATCGGTTTTGGGTAGAATCTTTTTGATATACATCGTCGGCGAGTAGACGTAGCCATCGGCGGTATGATGGTTAAAAGGCTTGTTGACGTGCTTCCACATTCCGCTCTTGAGCAAACATCGCGTGGTGGCCAGAGGATCTGCTGCTTCGAAGCATAGTTCAAGAAGAGTTTTACCGTTTGTCTTTATCGAAAGATCAGACTTGGAGTCTATGAGAAACATCATTACCTTCTGCATGGCGCGTTCTCGTTCTGCCACAAGTTCAGTGTTGTCAGACCCATGTAGGCAAAGCTCTGCCAGAGCACTTCGTCCCTCGTGCAGCGGGCTAGGAAAGTCAGCATCATGGCCGGAATCGATGAGTACTTTGACCACTGGGTGATTCAGATCGCGAGCGGCGTTGTGAAGTGAGCCGTCGTCCCGCGGAGGCGCGGCAGCTAGCAAAATGGACACCATCTGCTCGGAAACGTCGCCGCCGATAGACGTTGCCATGGACAAAGGCGTCCTTTCTTTGTAGTCTAGCACATCGACCTCAGCACCTTCGAGCAGCAATAGCTTCACAAGGTCAGGGCGTCGTGTCTGAATGGCAAGCATAAGTGGCGTCGTGTGGGACAAGCTTGACTCGACATTCACCTTGGCTGTTTGACTGATTAGCCACATGATGCTTCGTGATTAGCTAGACCCCGTGCATGCACCATCACAATCGTGACTCACCTCCTCGCGCAAGTAGCAACTCGATGACACTATTACTGACTCGCTTCTGTGGTTGCGCCATGGCCCACGAAAGAAGGGTCATCTCCTCATCGACTTCGACGTCGTAATAGATTTTGCATCTTGTAGCTTGGTCGTGGTATAGGCCGGCGTCGAGCAGAGTTTCCGCAATGGCGACTGATCTAGGATACTGGGAAATTGCCCGCACGAGTAGCGAATCGCGTCCTCGTTGAACGCTCATTACGTCAACACATACATCACCGTCTCTGTACTCGATGAACAATCCGAGCAAGTCGAGAACCTCGTCTTGTGACAGAGCTGTGTCAAAGATGCATTGAAAAGCTAGTGACAGCGTTTCAACCTTCGGCCTGCACTGAAGCAGCTCTCTGGTCCACGAAACATCGGCATTGGATGCCGCCTCTCGTAGTGGCTCACCTTGATTGTAATTCACGTCTGCATGATGAGACACGAAAAGTTTGACAAACCGATTTCCAAGGTCTCGTGTCTCTGAAGTAGAGCGTTTCATTACGAGAACCAAAGCACCACTGATTGAGTCTCCAATGACGCCTTTGTCCAAAAGCACACTGCCCGTCTGAAAGCCAGATTCGGTGAACCATCTACTGAAGGTATCCGCAGCAAATGCGTGTTTGAACGCCCCATCGACGTCTTCCTGGAGTAACTCTTTTTCCAAAATTCTTGCCAACAATGAAGGGACAAACTTGACGACCGCATCTACTAGTGTCTTGCAGCCACTAGCAGTTGGCGAAGCGCCATGATCAAGCAATAACTGAACGAGGCGCTCCTCGGGATCGTCCTCGTGGACAGCTTCGTTGAGCGCCATGTGCAAGTCTTCTGTCGCCGCCAGACCAGCTTCCAAGAGATCACTCATGATTCTGAACCGATTCTCTTGACTAAGATTCCAACAAGCCTTGCGCGACCGTACCAGAGTAGACTGGGCGACTCTCTTCTGTGTAGCTATGTTAGCGTAGCACAACTATCCATAATTTGACGTCTTGAAAAGATTGGGCGTTTCTCTTGCCTGTTTATCACCTGCATCCCACAAACCAAGCAAAAGTTCGAGGCTGCCAATCGACGCGCTCCTCGTCGCAGCCACTACACACTCCCCGTTGTCAAAGTTCGGGTCCGCGCCGGCTATGAGTAAAACCCGCAATACAGCCTCGCCCTCTTCTCCGTTACAAGCTGCTGAATGCAGTTGTGCATCCACCAACTCGCCCGTCACGCCCTTTCTGAGTAGTATTTCGAAAACAGCCGCTCGCTTACTCAGTTCGCGCACTTCTGTCGCGGCCTCGAAGCCAGACTCCAGCGTGTTCTTCTGGAAGTTGCTGTCGTTCTCCAGTACAACGCCAAGGACTTCTGCCGAGCCCCCACGACAGGCCTCCACGATAGCCTGACCGTTATCACTGGCAACGCTGGCACCATGGGCCATGAGCATCTTCCCCAGCTTGGCATCACCATCGCGTGCAGCTGCAAGCAATGCACTCGAAGCAGTGTCATTGTAGACGCCGAGTTCCAGTAAACTTTGGCACATGCAGTGACGTGTTGTGCGCTCCTTGACTTTCATTACTCTGCCGAGCAAGGCGCTCCTCGTCTCTGCTGATGATTGTGACTTGGCGAGAAGCAGGTTTAATGTCTCGGCGGACTCCATCGACACAGATAGAAACAAGGCTTCCCCGTCCGAGGTGTCGGCTGTCGTGGCGAGAGCTTCATGCAGCGGCGCGTCATTGGGGAAGGCGGTAATGACATGCTGCAGTGCGCGGTTCATCTCGAGAGGATGAGCTCCAGCCTCAACAAGCTTCTTTGTGAGCGCAAGTCTTTGTGCCGGGTCTGTCATTCGCAATGCATGAGGTAAAGCAGCCCCAAGTGAAGTGGGAGTCAGCAACGACTTTGCATCCAGCAACATATCTATCATTTTTGAATCAGCTGCAGTGATAGCATGGCATAAAGCTACCGCCTTAAAGGCGTTTGGATTCGCGCCGCCATCTAGCAGAATCTTGAGAGTTGACAAGGTTGCATCGTCGTTGCTCGTTTCTAGCACCGATTGCACTTCATGGGCCAATAACCAATCCATGTCTTGGTTGTGGGCGCGAGAGCATCTTGAGAGTATAGCGCGCAGCTTCAAGGCTTTGCTATCAATAGATGGCAGCGGAGCCATCTCACGGAACGCACAAGTCACTGACGATGCCGAGGGCGTTCCATGTCTAAAAAGCATCTCTAGGACCTTGGGATCGGGGTTTGCTACTGACTTCTTGATGATAGAACCATCCAACAGATTGATATCTGCAGCCCCCTTTTGCAAAAGTAAGTCTAATAACGACATGTCGATAGGTCGCTCCGTCAGGGTTCGCAATAACGCGCTCGCGATTTCCTGCGTCCCAGTGGCTGCACCAGCGTCGAGAAGCATGGAAGTCATGTTGAACCGTTCTCGTTGGTCTGAACCTTCGATTGCGTCCATAATGCGAGCGGCAGTAGTCTGTGGAGAGGCTTTCTCCAACAGTAACTCCAGGAGCTTGACATCATTTTGTCTGATGACACCAGCTAGACCTGAGCCATGATCAAAATTAATGTCTGCACCGTGCTCTAGGAGCAAGTTGACCAAGAGATCGTCTCGTCGTGTGGCGTCCTTGCCGATCACGTCGTGTAGCGCGGCATGTAAGCAAGGTCCAGGCAGCGGCCTCTTCAAAAAGAGCTGGATCATGCGATAGCGATCCTTGGGAGCGAGTGTATTTGTGAGCGGGAAGACAATCGATAGAGTATTGGTGCTGGGTCGACCAGATAGGATTATTTCTGCCATGGACAAGTCTCCTCGCAGGAGAGTGATTCGAAGTGCTTCCCCGGACTTGTGGTCAACCGAAGCCGCGGTGGATTTCGAAGCTCTGCGTGGACTTTGAGAAAAGTCATTGTATGCATTTTTCGGTATTGTGGACTCTGGAATCGCTGAAGACGCCGGGCTGAGAAGTAAGTTCACAGATTTAAGGTCGCCAGCTTCAGCGGCGTCAATGAGCATGTCATCCAATACAAGGCCGTGAGCCCCTTTCATCAACAGTAGACGAAGAACCATGTCACGGGTCTCGAATGTGGCCTGCTTGGCAATGCACGGCACACAACTCGAAGCCAGCGCGGGGCTCAATGTGGCCGAATCAGTGAGGAGGGCGCTGATCAGCTCTACTTCGCCGCGGGCAATCACTCTTTTCAACACTGCCGCATCGTTGCATTCGATAGACGCACCATATCTGACTAGAAGACCTGCCATGTCATGGAATTGGGTCTCACATGCGCTCTCTAGAGCCAGTGAAACTTGTCCGCCATGAGCGCCGGCGCAAAGGAGGACTTCGGCCATGACAAGCCTAGTGGAAGGACTCGCAGATGGATGTTTCCATAGAGCTTCAAACGCCTCGTTGACACATGAGCCTTCTGGAGGCGTGCTTCCCATAACAACTGCCAACGCAAGATCTTGGCGCCCAAGTGCAACTGCCATCTTCAAAGCTTCGCCATCTTTGTAGTTCCCATCTGCGGTCGATCTGCTCAGGTGGAGAACCGTTTCCACAGATGCTGCTCTCGTAGCATCAGTCAGGCAAGCTGATATCCATATTGACGCTGGTTGACTTTCATACCGCAGGAGCAGTTCGACAAGATGACATCGGCTTTGATCGATACAGGCCTGACGAAGAGCCTCTTGTGCTTCCAACGTCCGCGAAGCACATGCGCCGTAGCGCAACAAAAGCTCCACGATGGTCACGTTGCCGCTACGGATAGCCGGCGCGAGGGCCTGGTTGATGGAGTGAGAGTCGACGTGTGACAGCAAGACCTGTAACATGTCATACTGATTGCCTTCAACAGCCAATATGAGAAGCTGAGATGGATCAATGAAAGTGTCGACACTCTTCCTCGAAGTGAGAATACTACCCCTCTTCTGTTTCGTCTGGGTACCGCCAATATCGACACCTCCCGCAGCCAGCTTGGAAAGTAAAGCCTCGGCGACGCCTGGTGTACCTGCGTTGGCTATCCACATGGAAAGGACTTGGAGAACTTGATGAGGATCCCAGTTCTTACCCCTCTTCGAATGATGGAATGAAAGGGCTTTGCTGAAGCTGCTCTTCTTCGTGGACCGTAGAAGCTCGGTCGCTCGTTCCTGCATGAGGTTTTCAGCGGTAACATGGTCCTGCTGTGTCCAGAAAGAGGGTGGGTTGAGTGGTCTCGTGAGCGGCGCAGGCGATGAAGGCAATCCAAGGCTCCATTCCTGCGACAGCTGGATGATACGCCGTTGGCGATCTGCTGCGGTCAAGGACATGGTGTGCGCAGGCGCCGCATCAGGCCAAGCAAATGGATTCAAATCTCTGCTGACGATAACGGCTTCGATCAACCGTCTCGTCTAGAACGGCCGTCGACCTATTGAGGGCTCATCGCTGGAGTCCTAGTTGTACACTGTTCCAATGGCTCAGTTGGATATCGCACGCGTGCCCTTGAAATGAAATGGTGGAGATGAGTGACAGCAACACGGTGTGGGAAAAGGACGGCATGAAATGGTGTTGAGTGCAGGTCAGCACTTGGTGAGTGTCGAGCTGGTCGCTGTCGGGATCGTTCTGATGTCTGTAGCTGCGGGCGGTGGCATTCCTCGTGGTATTCTGGTGCCATTCTGTTGCATTGTTGCATGTCTGTCAGCCTTGACGTCGCCTTCCTCCTCCGACGTTGCTTGGTCTTTCCGGCCTTTGAGCACAGCCCCGCCGCCAGCTTCAGCCGAAACTGGACACTGGACAGTTATTAAAAGCATTTGATGAAAGTTGGCAGTGTTACAGTTATAGATGCAATGCAATTCGTTTCGGTCGCGCTCGGGGTCATGTGGCACATATATGTACATAGGAGGTATGTACCAGTCAGTATCTGTAGGTATGTACTCTGTATGTAGTTACATAGGTAGGTACCCGATGTTATCCTGGTCGTGACAAACATACAATGTACCGAGTACCAGCTTCTCCATACTTGGTGATGTCAAGTCAAGTCATCATCATCGAACAAGGGCAGCATCATGGCACACCAATTATCACCCTGCATGCCCCTTCACCTGGGCGAGGCCAGCACAGCCCCGATGACCGCTCCCGTTCGGCGTTTAGGTATGTAGGTATGTACATAGGCATTTCGACGAGAACTGCTCCAACGGATGCACAAGGGATCCCGGCTGCGGCCGCAGATCAGTACATATGTAATGGCATGGGACCAGTGTCATTACACTAAATTTCTGAAGCATATCGGCGATTACCTGGATGACCTGGCGTACGGAGTATGTACCTACGGTCCTACACACAATGATATGTACAACATACCCACCTCTCATTAGCTGACTTTGAATAGGTAGGCGTGGCCCGTTCGTCTCCTTGGTTTCCTTTGGGCGCTTCCGTGAAGAAAAGACAAGACGTCGGCCCCCCTTTTTCACCCTTTCAAGTTTCCACCGCCCTTCATTATTAGCCGAGCGAATGGTGACCCCACATGTTGTCATTTGCGACAAATGGCGACGCTTCCCGTCATCTTCAAATCATCCATAATAACGCGTCGAGAGCTCACTTCTGATTCTGAATTTGTCGTCTACAGCGGCTCAGCGCCAACCAAATCGCCAACACTCCTCTCCTCTCAGAGTCATTCTTTGAGGACCGTGAAGGGCTTCTGTGTCCGACCCCGTGTCTTTGATCCGAGCAAAGGGTTCGAAACGCCAAACATATCCAGACGCGGCCTTTGTTTACCATCGTCACTAGCCTCCAACGTCGGCACTATTCGTCTCCGAGTTACCGAGTCGCATCCACCGTTTCCAGTCCGAGCTGGACGATTGGCTTCAACCCATTCTTGTTTGGATCAAATCTTGGACTACTTTCCGGACTCTCTTTTGGACGCCTTTTCGGCCTACCACTGAACCCTTATACCAAGGAATACCTGCGGCCAGAAACATGACTGATAGGCTGGAACCCGTAAGTCCTGGCGGCGGCAGCAGCGGCAGGTCGACTCTGGAACGGCGTCGATCCAAGAATCCAATAAAGAATATGATGCAACATCTTACCGTGGAGACTCCTCGTGAGGACGACGACGATGGATCTCCTCGACATGCATCTCTTATCCGGCGTCTCAGTTGGAGAAAAAGTCGCAGCCCTTCGGCACACTCGGACGCTTCGACCACAGCATCCGCTGTGGCATCGGCACCAGCATCAGTCACCGCTCGCAATGTTGATCCCAACCTATGCGTGTCTTGTTCAAGTCTGGCAGCCGATATTGAGACCACACTGGAAGAGATTGACGAGTCCTTTGCCAAAATTCTTGACCCAGCATCCGAAGATGCATTCGATGGGAAAGAGCGCTTTGTGGCCCGGCTCCGTGGACTAGAAGAGGACAAATGGGCGACCAAGTGCCCGCTTTGTAAGCTCTTCTGGGCAACTCATGTGCCTGGGCAGGGGGACGGTGACTACAGTCTGTCAGCCTTCTCCAGCAGAGACACGAATTACTTGATCGACACTACGAAAATGTTTGACATGGATCATCCTGCACGCCTCAAAGCCAAGGGCTTAGCACCTGGGTTTCTCGGTGTCGTCCCCAAGAAGCAAGGAGACGGCGCAAAAGCCTGGGATGTTGACCCAGAATGGTTCGGTGAGAATGGAGCGATATATCGTACTCTACCCCAGACCTTATCAACATCAGCCTCATCACTGTCATCAGAGGCTCTGGCGGCGAGGGGTCGAGCTAGGAGTGCCGACCGACGCACTCCAGAGCCGCCTACGCTTCTGACTGACACGTCTTGGTTGCAAAGGGGTATTTGGGGACGCGAGATTGGCCCAACGGTGGACTTGTCTATTGCAGCCAACTGGTTGCAGTTCTGCGACCGTCACCACCAGGGTCGATGCGGAAGACGACAGGTATCGCCAGCTCTGCTACCGGGATTCAAGCTCATTGATTGCAGCCAGTCACCCCCTAAGGTGGTGGAACGTCAGATTACTGAAGACTATGTCGCATTGAGCTACGTCGCTGGCAAAGATGTGCGGGGCCCCTGGCCTAAGGTGGTTCAAGATGCCATTGCCGTGACACTGGAACTTAAGTTTCGCTATCTGTGGATGGACAAGCTCTGTATAGATTCCGACAACCCTGCTGAGCGTAGGCAGCATATTGAACGAATGGACGAAATTTTTGAGGGCGCCGAACTCACAATCGTTGCTGCACATGGCCGCGATGCTAGGGATGGATTGCCCGGCGTGGGCACAAACACGCGGCCAATACAGCCGGCCTACAGATTCTCCGATGGCAATGTCACGTTGGTTTCTAGTCTACGCGACCCTCGTCTCGATATCAAGAACTCAACCTGGTTCTCGCGAGGCTGGACGTACCAAGAAGGACTCTTAGCTCGACGGCGTCTAATTTTCACAGAACGTCAAATATACTGGGAGTGTGACGGCATGTCGTGTCCGGAAACACTGATCCTACCACTGGCCACGTATTACGACCTAGACCAGGAGAAGATGTGTGATTTTGTGAGACCTGGTCTCTTGAACGGCGTTTCTTATATGGACGGCAGCTGGCAAGCGTGGAAGAAGTTGCCACAGACGGTAGAAGCGCCAAGCACGCTTAGCGTCTTCCGCGACTTCGACACGCATATTGCGCAGTACACCAAGCGAAGACTGACACTTGACCACGACTCCCTCGATGCCTTCACAGGCATCACCAAGCGGCTCGAAAAGACGGTTGGTAAGGGCAAACTGGGCGGCCTAGTCGGCATTCCTCTATGGTGTCCGTGCCCACCATCGACAATAACTGCACGCCAAAGACCGGCCCGGACGAAACTTTTATTCGCGCTGACAACAAGCTTTTGGCACCATACAGGGACTGTTCGGCCACGAAGACGACGGCAGCTGCCCAGCTGGACCTGGGCCGGATGGCGCGGTGAAGTCGAGCTCCAGTCGTCGGTTGTCATGGTTGAGCAAGATGCCACAACAAGAGAGAAGAAGATGCTCAACCATCACTACGTGTGCGCCACGCAGTTGACAAGAAACGAGCCCTTGTCAATGAACTGGTCCTACTCTCCAGAAATACTGTTGCTCAGCTCTCAAGGCGAACCCCTCTACGACTTCACGCCAGGACGCAGCCCGCCTTCCTTCCCACCGGGCGGCTACTTGCTACGCGTGACCAATCCGTTTGTACTAGACAAAGTTAAAGCGCGTGTCCACTGCAGCGGTTGGGTGTTCAATGACCTCTATGTAGACGTGAAACTCAGTCGAGGACGAGGCACAGATTTTCCCCATCCCGTAAACCCGGCCCCGGGCAGCGGCAACGGGCCGAGCCCTATTCGAGAATACCTCGAACAGCATGCTCGCGGGGAGCGCATGACGGTGTTGTGGTACATTGAGGAAACAATGATTATGCTCCTAGTCTTGGAGCGCACCAGCATGGGAACGTGGGAGCGGATAGGACGCGCCCGCATGGGTTTTGTCCAGGACAATATCAAGGACACGATAGGGAGGTTTGGCAACCTTGAAGCAATGATGAATCAGTTGCCGCTGCGGCGACTTGGGGAGGACGTATTGATTGAGTAGCGCGGGGAGGTGTGATTAAGGACGCGATAAAATGCGGGAGTCGGGCGTCGGTTGCTTATTTGTTACATACATACCTACCTACCTGTGAAGCTGATCTTTTTATCAAGTCAAGCCAATGAATGATACGGTGGCGTGCGCGCAATGACGTCACATCTTGATGGATATCGGAACGGTTCCTTCACCCCGCGTGCCGCCGCCATGACGGATCCCGGCAATTTGGCGCGCATGACAATGTCCGAACTGACTATTTTCTCCAATGAAATGACCCGTAGGAGCTGACAATTGCAATGCATACCCTGCCTGCGTCTCTTCGTTCGGGCATCGGAGCCGCGCGCAAGTCCGGAATGCACGATGCGGGACCGCGAGACGGACTTGTTGCGCGATCGAGGACCTAGCAGGTATGTATGTACCTAGGACTGTAGCTAGGTACCTGTGTAGCAGGTATCCCTAGGTACCTATCTGCTGCCGTGACTTTTGCTGCAGTAGAAGCGGGGCCGAGTATACTCGTCATAGCCGCTGTGGAGCTTTTAATGTGGTCACTGCCCGTTTCGTATTTTGATATTTCAAGGGCAGCAAAAGCAGATACAGATATGTACTGCTATTTAAATGCAAGTGTACAAGACCGCAAGTTTGGGAGGCAATCATTCTTAGGCACACACAGAAGGAAGTTTTCGGGTCAAAGTTGTGTGTCTCTGTGTGTTGCTGTTCATGCCCCACGTAGGTTTTCTGTGAGTAGATGCAAAAATAATCAGGAGCCCAACGAAGCAAACACTTCGTGCCTCTAAACCCGGTGTTGCGGTAACAGATCAGGTACATACTCCGATCCGATGGTGAAGCAATAAATCGCAGTTTCGTGACGTTATCCGGAGGGAGTGAGGGCGACAGAGATGCGCTAGCTGAGTTCGGCGATATCCCACTTTTTGATACTGTGCACTGCAACTGCAGCAAAAGTCACTTTGCAGTTCTACGGAGTACCTACATATCATATGTAACATACCAGGTACATTAGGCTTTTGCTTGACATATTCTCCGATCTCCACACCACCCATCCCGATTCCCAAGTGCAGCCTTTCTCTGAGTCTAGCAAGTATGTGTGTTATTAGGTAGGTAGGTTTCTCCGACTCGCTCGTGGACTATCAAGCTTGCAATATGACGACTCTTCTCTCTTGTTTCATTTTTTTTCCCCAAATCGGTCCTTAATTCAAAGTCTTTTGTGAATTCTAAAAAAACATCAGCTCTGACGATATTGTGCTTCAATAACTTCTTCGCGGTCTTCCCAAAGTACCTACTTCTGTCCCTTTCGGCTTCACGTGCGTTGCGCCACACCTACCGTCTTGGTCACTTTCTGAGTACATAATCTGGGGGGCTTGCTTGCATCAGCAGAAAGAGGGTGCACAGGACTTACTCCCTCTTACGAATCAAGAAGAAACAGATCAGCCCTCTTTCTCACTCTCCCTTTCCCCCCGGGAGAAAAACAAACAAGATTCCCACACGTTGCTTGGCTTCCTGAGAACGAAGGGCGACTTCTCACACTCTGCTCTGCGCCCTTCCGTGTGTGATTTCCACTCTGTTTGGTTGTCTCGTCATCGACCCAACATGACGGCCGACATTCCGCATGCGCCGTCTGGTGACCACTCCGGGACGTCTGGCCCGGCCACAAGAGTAAAATCGTCGGCGTCGGCGGCGAGCCAGTTTGCATATCCGCTAGGTCATCTGGGACACTTGAGCGAGGGGGAGGAGGTTGCGCTGGATAAGTTGAAGGGGTTGTTGGAGGAGGGTGGGCTATGGACAAGAGGTCCGCCTGCTAGTCACGATGATCAGACGTTGTTGTAGGTTCTTCTGTCCTATTCTCTTACTGTCTTGCTCAACTGTTTGTCAATGGTTCCCCGTACTATGGTTGCTACGCCTGCACTTGAGTGAGCCGCATTTTGTAACGAATCGTCGCATGAGATCCATTTCTTGCCGTGTGCCTGCTAATCGCTTTCTTTCATCCATCTGCGTATTAGACGATACTTGCGTGCGCGCCGATGGGTCCCTGAAGACGCGTACAAGCAGTTCAAAGACACTGAGGACTGGAGAGCATCAAATCAGATCGACACACTGTACCGAACCATTGAGCTAGAGGCCTACGAACAGAGTCGGCGCCTAGTGAGTCTTTGCCTCAACTCCCACCTTTTCCCTTTTCCCTTTTCCCTTTTCCCTTTTCCCTTTTCCCTTTTCCCTTCTCAGTCCGCAGACACAGGCCAAGCACCAGACATCAAGACGACGGGTGGTACACGATTCAAAGAAACTGACCTCTGCATTTCTCTCTTTCTTCACTTATCTCAGTATCCCCAATGGACCGGCCGTCGCGACCGCCGCGGCACCCCCCTCTTCGTATTTGACGTCAAGCAACTAGACCACAAAACCGTCTCCGAATACGAAAAGCAAGGCGCCAAACAAAACGTCTCAGACGCACGCACAGATGGCAAAACCCCACCAGGCCTCCTGCGCCTTTTCGCCCTCTACGAAAATCTTACTCGCTTCACGCAGCCGTTCTGCACGCAGCTGCTTGACCGGGAGCACGCCGAGGTCCCCATCACGATGAGCACCAACATAGTTGACATCACAGGCGTCGGGCTCAAACAGTTCTGGAACCTCAAGAGCCATATGCAGTCAGCGAGTCAGCTCGCCACGGCGCACTACCCCGAGACGCTGGACATGATCTTCATCATCGGAGCGCCCTTCTTCTTCAGCACCGTATGGGGGTGGGTGCGCCGCTGGTTCGACCCCATTACCGTGTCTAAGATCCATGTCCTGGGACCGCATGAGGTTAAATCCGTACTGGAACGATATATCGATCCGAGAAATATTCCGAAAAAGTATGGCGGGGGTCTAAATTATTCGTTTGGGGAGATGCCTGTGCCGGATTCAGCATGGGAGGGCGTCGTGGCGTGGGAGAAGGGCGTTTCGTCGTTTCCTACAGGGCCATTGTTGTGGGAGGAGGAGGAGGAGGAGGAACAAGAACAGCCAGGGGAAGCACTAGGGGGGGGAGGAGGCCAGCATGGTGCGAAGCGACTTGTTTGTATTGCCACTGGCAAAGAAAAGGGTACGCCGAGACGGCAGAGGATTTGTACTGTGCGCAAGGCCTGGCCGCCGGTGAGAGAGCAGGTTGTTTCTCAGGAGCAGGCCAAGACCTCCCAAGCCGGCGTGGATTTGGAGCATACGCAGTCACATGAAGAGGAGGGCAATCTGTCAGAAGGCACGCAAAATTCCACTCAGACTTACACTGAAATTGCTCACACGGATGAGGCGCTTACGAATGGTCAGCTCATTGACAAGTTACAGTTGGAGGAAAATACTGAAAGCGACAGCCGGGTAGCGCCTGTGGCTGCTGCTACTACTGCCTAGAGGATAAAGGATGAGCATTTACGGTGACACGCTGGGAATGAGGGTCATGGAGAAACTTGGGTTATGGTTTTGCACATTGTACGCTGGTATGTGTGACGAGGGAGGCAGTGAGAGAGGGAGTTTTTGTTTCAGAAGAGGGCGTACACACAAGTTTGTCTTGTATATTGGGATGAATGGCGCTCTCGTACATGTTTCTTGATAGACTTTGGAAATATCCTTCTATACTGAGCGACAGCTATGCAATATATGGCTCATATATATTCGCCACTTTGTCTTTCTCTTTCTTTGTGCTTCGTGAGGGAAAAAATGCAAGAAAGGCTGCAAGGACAAGTAGGAAGAAGGAGAAGAAGTTAATAAAAACGGTCCAAGTTAGGCTCGTGACGAAGACTCAGGAAATCTTCCATCATGCAATCAATGTCTGGTGCGCAACTCCTCACGGCTAGTTGGCAGTGGGCTCAATGGACAGGACAGTATGACTATGGCGACACCAGCGAGACTGTGTACATACCGAAGCCCATACCTATCTATGCTGCTCCCATGCTCGCCGCTGTGAATACTTTCAAGTTGACCGCGCATATTGGAAAACGTATCCTATACAACCCCCTTCAAAACTCCCTTAACCCCTCGAAGCAGATTCCTCAGAGCGCGTCCGGAACCCCCTCCGCCGCCTCCACTCGTCCACGCCCCTTTCCACCTCCTGCCAGCACAACCCGTCCGGCACCAATCGCATCGTCAGACCCAGCTTCTCCGTCTCCGCATTGCGGCGCTCATCATCAAAGAAAAGCATGTCGTCAAATTCAATCCCTGTCTTCTTGTGGATGGTCTCGAAGTGCCGTACTTTACTTCCTGGATAGATCTCCATGGGCCCGTCGAACACGTCGATGGCGCGCCGTGGCTTCAATTTCGACTTATCGCCCCCTTCCAGAGGCGGTAGGTGGAGCATCTTGAGCAGGTCTCGCGCCAGAGAGGGTGCCGAGGTGCGCGACGCGACGCCCAGTTTGATGGGTTTGTCGGGAGAGGAGTCGCAGCCGGTGGCGTGGGGGAGGAGCTGCAGGATCCAGGGAACGTCAGCGTAGAGGGCAAAGTCGTCGCCGAACTTGTCTGTGGCGGAGGTGCGTGCTGGGCTGGGCTTGAGAGGCGGCGAGACGTGGGTGTCTACCCAGAAGGGCCAGAGGGTGTAGTCTAGATCGAAGACGATGAGCTTGGGGAGCGGGAGGTTCGGATCTGTGAGCGAGGCCGGGAGGGCGGTGGCGGAGGGAGGTCTGGGTATGGACGAGGATGATGTGATGGATTTGGAGTGCTTGCGCGGCATCACGATGAGATGATGTGACAGTTGGCGTAGCTGGGTTGAGATTCTTTGTCGGGTTCGTTTGCTGGTGAGATGCTTGGATGGCTTTGTGACGAGACAAGAGTGTTGAGAACGGCGAATTAGGGGCGTGAAGCAAGTCGTGGTCAATGGCGGCTATCTATATTTGTATGCCAATCTATTACGCGAAAAAAGGGATGTGATCTTGTGAAGGAGACCGAGAGCGCTCCTATTGAATCAAGTAGGACTGACGTTGTGACCTGTACGGAGTACATAGATACATACCTAACCACGTACCTCTACGGAGTACGGAGTACACATGTACACAAACATACATGTAGAGCTCCCAAACTTGAGGAACTCCACTTTTTCCAGATTCCAATGTAAAGCCCGAACCGGGCTTGGACTCTGCTTACGTGTGATGTCACGGCCGCTACCAGAGCGCTCGTGCCTCATATGACTGCCAATTAGATCCGAAGCTGCTGATTTCGGATTCTAGTCCTTTTCGTCCAGTGGCAGTTGGCAGTGCCCTGGTTCAGCCGTGGCATGTGAAGATGGTAAGTGGAAGGAGGAAACATTTTGCCCAGGGCTCCATTTTTGCCCACGCCATCAACACAGCACGAAAAATGTAATTGGATTCCGATTTGAGCAGGACTCATATAAGGTAGGACTTTTGGCAGCGTCGGATCAAAAATGGAAGGTAACGGTGATGCCAATGGCACAAGGATTGGCGATCAAGACCCGAGAATCTTCACACCCCAGGATCCCGACCCTAGGAGACTCGACAAAGTCAGAATCTTGATCTTCTCATCTCTTTTCCTGGTTGACTTTGTTAAACATAATCTTAGGTAACCCGTGAGCGGATAGGACCTCGAACGCACCTACTTTCGGCCTTTTCTCTCACCATTCGGATGGTAGGGCACCGGGCGCAGTAGTCGCAGAAAGGATAATTCCAGTGACTGAGATCCTACGTTGGCCCGAGGCCTCTCCGGGCGGCATTACCTACGTGATACATATCGACAATTTACATCCAGAAGATGCCAAAAGGCCGTGGGAAGCAGTAAGTTGTGTGCAAGGAAAGTCGCATAGAATTGGAGTAAATTCTTGACCAAGCCCGCACCACGTTGACGAAAAAGGAAACTGCTGCGGCGTTGGTTCCAGATGAAGGAAAGACGGAGCGTTTGGTTGATAGAATTCTCTCTGGAGGTTGTTGTCAAAACCTCGGCCAACGTAAGTTGCAATAGGATGGAGGTTTTAATGGCTCCCTCCCAGAGCTCCAGATGGGGAACAGAGCGAACAGGTCCACGGAAGTAGCCCTCAGCACTCTGACGGAAGTAGTACGAGCGTCCTGGCACCACGGAGGCATAGCATCATTACTACAGCTAGACATCACTGCAGCCTTCGACTCAGTACACCATGGCCGACTCTCCCATCTCATGCTGGAATCGGGACTACCGCCCTGGATGGTGGCGTGGACCCGGGGTTTCACTACTGGTAGACAGGCCTTCCTCCACTTCGAGAATTAAAATAATATTTCATATTGAAGAGAAAAGTCGTCGCTTTCTCCTTATAAACCTCGTCAAGACCAAGCACGCTTCCTTTGACACTCCACTCTGGCCTGGCAAGACTGTTCTGCGAAATCGTCTTTGTCTTTGGGATTTCGGCAACAGGCCTCGTAAGTTTCACTCCAATCCCATTGCCATTCTATCGCATTTGTATTGCAATGCGGGTCCAATCGACACACAAACCAACGCAATCCTGTTGCGATCGCGTCCTTGCCGACGCAGCTTAAGCGCATTTTTGAGCCCAGACGTGTTATTGCAACAGAATCGCGATCAAGTACCAATCGAAAGTCGATTCCCATTGCAATCTTATTGCGGTAGCGTCCTTACCGCAGTTTGTATTAGTTACATTTTGAGTTCAGTCTCTCGGCTGTGGCGGTGACCCGTGCTGCTACCGCTGCTTCCAGCACTTTTCCAACTATACTCAGTAGGGAGATGGGGCGCCAGCCCCCTGCCTCGTGGTATTCCTCCGGTTTCTCGCCCTGTTTGCGTAAGATGACAACTTTTGCTTTGCGAATGCGGGCAGGGTAGTATCCAAGGCGACAGCTGCTGTTAAGTTATTATTCGAGATGCACGGTGTCAATCCGATTTGCTGTCATTGCTGTAGTGTCTCACGTAAGCCAGTCAACCCTAGATCACGTGGTCAATTTCAAAATCGGCGCGGTCGGGCTTTACGGACATTGAATTCTTGAAAAGTGGGGTCCTTCCAGGTTGGATCCGAGGTGATATATACGGTTACCTATGTAGCACCACGGCCAAGCTGGTGCGCTATGCAAGGTACATACTTGGTACGCTTGGTAGTGGGTACCTACGCTTGGCCGTGATGTGCCCCAGGATGCTTATCGATTGGAATTTTTTCTTCTGCATCGCATCTCGGGCATCTTCGTGTTTGCAATTGCATCTCGACCACGCTCGGTATTCACATTGGTCGCCATCATCCCGCAATATGGTCATTCGAACACCGGCCCGGCGCGCGAAGCCGCTCAAAGAGACAAAAACTGATGTCCGGCAGCAAAAGAGGAAGCGGGACCAGGATGATCTGGAAAAGCTGGAGCAGGCGGTGGCCGACCTGGTATGCCTACGAACCTATTCTTTCCCCCAGACTTCTTCACGTCCGACCTTCATACAGGATCGCTTGCTAATCTGATGCGCTTTGTGACTCGATTGTAGGACCCCTTATCAGCCGAGATCAAAGCCTTTACCCATCTTCCTCTGTCACAATCCACCAGCTCTGGACTCAAAGCGTCGCATTTCCAGACCCTGACCGAAGTTCAACAGCAGGCCATCCCGCTGGCACTGAAGAACAAAGACATTCTGGGGGCTGCGAAGACGGGCAGCGGAAAGACGCTTGCTTTTCTGATACCGGTACTGGAGAAGCTCTATCGGGCGCAATGGACCGAATACGACGGCCTCGGCGCGCTGATCATCTCGCCGACGCGCGAACTGGCCGTGCAGATTTTTGAAGTTTTGCGCAAGATTGGCCGATACCACGCCTTCTCAGCCGGCCTGGTCATTGGTGGCAAGAACTTGAAAGAGGAGGCGGAGCGCTTGTCTCGGATGAACATCTTGGTCTGCACACCGGGTCGCATGCTGCAGCATCTGGACCAGACGGCCGGGTTTGACGCCAATAATCTGCAGATCCTGGTACTGGACGAAGCGGATCGCATCATGGACATGGGTTTTCAGTCTGCTGTTGATGCGCTGATAGAACATCTGCCCAAGTCGAGACAGACGCTCATGTTCAGCGCCACGCAGAGCAAAAAGGTGTCCGACTTGGCACGGCTGAGCCTTCACGAGCCCGAGTATGTCTCCGTCCACGAGGCTGCCGTCAGCGCCACACCCACCAACCTCCAGCAACACTACATAGTCACACCACTGCACGAAAAGATAGACACCCTATACGGCTTCATCAAGTCAAACCTCAAGAGCAAGATCATTGTCTTCCTGAGTTCCGGCAAGCAGGTTCGCTTCGTCTACGAGAGCTTTCGCCATCTTCAACCCGGTATCCCGCTGCTCCATCTCCACGGCCGGCAGAAGCAAGTAGCGCGACTGGAGATCACTTCGCGCTTCACGGCTGCCAAACAATCCTGTCTTTTCGCAACCGATGTCGTGGCCCGTGGTATCGATTTCCCCGCCGTTGACTGGGTCATTCAAGCAGACTGCCCCGAGGACGTCGACACGTACATTCACCGCGTGGGCCGCACGGCGCGGTATGAGAGCAACGGTCGCGCAGTGCTCTTTCTCGATCCCAGTGAAGAAGCAGGCATGCTGAAGCGTCTCGAGCAGAAGAAGATCCCCATCCAGCGGGTCAACGTCAAGGAGAAGAAGAAGAAGAGTGTAAAGAACGATCTCCAAAATATGTGTTTCCAAAACCCCGACCTCAAATACCTCGGCCAAAAGGCCTTCATCAGCTACACCCGCTCGATCCACCTCCAAAGAAGCAAGGATATTTTTCAACTCAAAAAGCTCGACCTGGACGCCTTTGCCGCCGGAATGGGCCTTCCGGGTACACCACAGATCAAATTCCACAAGGGCGACGACATCAAGAAGATCAAGAATGCGCCCCGCGATGGCATGTCTAGCGAGTCCGAGTCAGATGCGGACCTCGACGACGACGAAACATCTACCAAAAAGACAATCAAGAAGAAACAGGAAGTCCGCACCAAGTACGACAAGATGTTTGAGCGGCAAAACCAAGACGTCTTGTCTGCACACTACACCAAGCTCGTCGTCGACGATGGCGGCAACAGTGACAAGAAGAATAAGAAGGACAAGAACAACCTAGCCTCAGACTCAGACTCAGATTCAGAAGACGACTTCCTTTCCGTCAAACGGCGCCTCAACGACGCAGATCTCGACGCCGAGATCAAAAACGGTCACATCAACAACGCCAAGGTCATCACCGGCCTCGGCGGCGCAGAACCTTTCGTCATCGATTCCAAACGACGCGAAAAGGCTCTCCAGTCCAAAAAGAAGATGCTCAAGTTCAAAGGCAAACCCACGAAACTTGTTTTCGACGACAAAGGCAACTCCCACGAGATATACGAGCTTCAAGACGAAGACGACTTCAAGAACGAGGGCCCCGCAGACGAACAGCGAAGCAAATTCGTCGAGAGCGAAGCAGCACGCGTGCGCGAGGCAGACGTGGACGACAAACAACTCGCGCGGCAGAAGAAGAGAGAAAAACGGGAGAAGCGTAAGGCCAGAGAGCGGGGCCAGATATCTGACGGGGACGGCGAAGGCGAGGGCGAGGATGAAGCTCCTACCCTGGTGGCTGGTCGTGATGGCGATGATGAAGATCCTCTGGCGTTGCTGCGGTCGTTGCCTATAGCAGGGCAAACAGATAGCGGTGACGGCGACGACGACGAGCCGCCGAGGAAAAAGACCAAGAAGTGGTTCCAGGATGATGATGACGACGATGATGATGATGACGATGCTCAACATAGCAACAAGAACAAGAAGAGCAAGAAGGGCAAGGGCAAGGTCTTCCAGATCAGCGAGGAGCCAGATAATCTCGAGGACCTGGAGGCGCTGGCTACGGGATTGTTGGAAGGCTAGAGAGGGAAATATTTTCGTGTTTATGTTTATCAAATACCTTGTACCTTGTTTGGCGCATTGCATGATGTTCACAACATATGGAATTTAACTCCTTTCTTTCTCAAGAATGCTTTGCAACTACTACGGAGTACATTCGTGGCGCCCTTCCAGGGCGGAGAGCAGACTTGGGGACAGCGTCAGTCCCGGGCTTTATTTAGTCCTTTCAATCGCACAACAAATCAATCACAATCCTCCATCATACCCCATCAGACTATATCAAAAATCTGGCAATTCAGAGTCTCACTGACTTTACCAAGTCATCACGAGCAACCCGACATACCACAAGAAAAAGAAACTGGCCATGTACGCACCCAACCTCAGCGCGAGCTTGGATTCGATGGATCCAAGTCGTCCGTTCCAAGTTCTCTTGGTCGCATAGCAGGACAATCGTGTCGCTCGCTACGAGATGCTACGAGGTTGGGTCGTCAGTTTTCTGATATGGCTGTTTGGCGGATTGCTCTTCATGACTTGATCAAGACAGTGAGGCTCTTGATTGTTAGATTTTTGACGTAATTCGATGCGGCTGAAGAATAGCCGAGAGGTGATCACACGATAATAGAACGGAACAGCGTTATGTAGTAGGTACTTGGCTACTTGTCCCAGACGAATCATGGCACCAATTCATCGTACTGTCATGCCCATCACTATGTATAATAGGCCTAAGAGGAGGAGGCCAAACTACCAACCTAGGTAGCCTCTTGTATCAATTCCATGTACAAAATCATGTGACAAGTTTTGTGCGAAAAATCCAGTTCCCGTCCATCCAATGGCTGCCTCGCGCCGATACGCCATGCTAATGATCTATAATGATGTATGTATACCTGCTCTCTCTGTCCGTGTGTTAGTGTGTCTGCCTGTCTGCTTGCCTGTCTGCTCATTTCATCTCTCATTGTGTGAAGTCAGTCCCCTCATCGTCGTGCCCTCATCTATCACCAGGGATTATTATGGTAACCGTAACCCCCACCGCATCAAGGCCAGGAATCCACCTCAGGATTGAACCCATAGAGCCTCACCCTATAAAAGCAAGTATGATTCTTGGCACCATAGTTGCTCACAGCCCGCACGATTATATGGTCCGTCGTCGCCCCAAGCGCCATCAACTCGCTGCTCAGTCTATGCACATGCACCCCATTATGCAGCTCAGCCGCCTCATACATGAATTGCGTGATCTTGACAAAGCGAACGTCGTAGTCAGGCGGGGTGAAGTTCCAGTCTGTCTCATCGTCGGGGAAGAACGCGGCGCCAAAGTCAAGGACCCGCTCACGGACTTCAGCATCCAGAATCTCGGCGTATACTTCGATAGATTTGGGCCGGGCGTTGGGTTCCGTCGTCGCCCCGGGGAGGATGTGCTCAATGACAATGTGTTGAGGGATGACGCGATGGGCGAGCTGCACGGCGAGGCTGGCGCCGTGTGGGTTTCCGCGGTGATTGACGGACCGGGCGGCGCACCAGCAGTCGCCTTGGTCCTGCCAGGCGTCCAGGGCGGCTATGGTAGGGAAACTCTTGAATGTGCGGAGGCCGGCTGCGTATTCCTCCTGTGTGACGATACCTGTCTGCGCGGGGTCCCACGTGCTGGACGAGTGCTTGCCGTCGATGGTGGCCCCTGACCCGATCGAGAAGTAGTTGACCTGGTGGCGCAGTTCGCTGTCCCAGTGCCGGTGGATGGTGCCGCGCGCCAGCGCCTCGAGATTGACGTCAGCGAGGGCCTTGCGGATGAGGCCATTCACGAGTGTGCTCGCATCGGCTCGACTCAGGCCTTGGGGGATTTGCTTCGTGGCAAGCTCTACTGACTGCTGGACCAGTTGTTCCAGTTGAGGTTGAAGTTCCTTGAGCTCAGCGCGGATTTCCGATCGATGAGAGGTAAACTCGTTGCGTAGATGTCGTAAGAATTCTTCGCGTGTCACTAACTGGCCCTGGTGCTGGGACCCTCCCTTGCGATCCTCTGCTTGCGCCAGCTGTTCTTTGACAATCTTCGTCAGCCGCTCCTCAAATGCCTTCTGTGATCCCGAAGACTTGATTTGATCGACGGCCGATCCCAGCATCTGCGCAATCTTTTCGTCATTGTCTTTCACCCAAGTGTTCCAGAAAGTCGTCATCTTGCCGCTCATTTTGCTATCAAAATCTTCCATCGCCAAGTGGAGCTTGGACGAGAAGACGGGGTCGGCAACCAGTCGTGAAGCAATGCTTCTCCACTGACGCTCCGAAGACACCTCGTACTCTGACCCCATGTTATCCAACGTCAAGAAAGAGCCGTCGGCTCGAAGCAAGTCGCGGAGTGCATGCCAGAAATTTTGAGAAACGACGGGCTTCCCGTCTTCGAGCTCCATATGCACGATGCTGGGTACAACTTTCTCCAGCTTCTCTAGAGAAGCATCGTGCATTTGGCCTGCACGTTTCAGTGCGAGATATTCTTCTTCCATGCGGTTCAAAAATTGTTCAATTCTGCCGTTGGTTGAGCCGTTGCCATTCATGTTGTTTTTGTCGTCGCTTACATCGTTGTCCCACAGATTGCTGAGATCTGTCCAGCCATGCCGCCGCCTTGACCAGTTGACGGTGGGGATGGAGTCATATACCTTGTGGCGCATGTCGTCAAAGGTCCGCCACGAAATTTCGATAGCATTTGGCACCCAGTCCCCATCTGTCCGGCTGACAACTTCAGTCGCAATGAAGAATGCCCCAGCAAAGGCAAGCAAACCAACGATGATATGTGGAAGAAACTCAAGAACAGACGATAGGCTTTTACAGAGGCGCGTGGGCATGATGAAATGGACGAACGTCGTGATCCAGTCAAGCAACATGTCCATGAGCAAAGCAAGACCTCTGAGATAGGTCATTGGGTTTAGATAGTGGAGTATCAGGCTGAGAAGCGAACGAAACATCTCGCCCTCGCTCCGGGAATCGGTTGTTGCTTGGTCGACAAAGGGGACAAACGATTTAACCCAGCGCCAACGCTGCTGCCGACGTTGACGTGATTCCTCTAACGCCTGCAGACGCTGTGCCCGCGCTAATTCCGCCTCAACATCGTCGATGTCTCGTTGAATTGCAGCCTCTCTTTCATCTTGATCAGCGGGGTACCTCCTGGAAGTGCCGAAGGGACTGCTGTTTGCTAGATTCTTGGCTTGCGCGAACAAGCTGGAGAAATTTGAAGTGGTTGCTCTCGTCAGCCATTGACCGGACTCTGAGCTATCCTGCGATGTCTCAGCTTCTGATAATGAATCCTGGTTCTCAATCATGCGATCATCAAGTATCTGGTGTGTTTTCCGCAGACCTGGAGCTTGAATGGGTCTGTTGCGACTTGTCTGAACGAAACTCTCTGCATCGCTGACCACCGGTTGCGACCTTGGAATATGCTGTGAATGCTTTGGGGGAGGCAACGCCGGTAAAGGCCCTAGCAGTCGGGTCTTTGGAGGCACGTTCTCGGGAGATACTTGTCGCCGTGTGGATACACGAGTGTTTGTGTTTGTGTTGGTCGTTTGCCGCAAATTGTGTGGTTTGGTCAACCTGCCGTCGTGACTTTCTTCTTCGTCGTTGTGGTCTTGATTACGATCCCACTCGTCATCAATCGTCGCCAGGTAATCTGCATCTGGTTCTTGTGGCCCATCCTCTTTCTCCACGGCTTGTTGCTCATCCTCGTTCTCCTGTGAAGCCGCACGAGGTGAAGCACGGAGTGGAGATGGACCGATCGTGTACTTTGCTGGCCCCATGTGACGATTTTGTGTAGGTTGCCGCACAAGATCGACATGGTTCTCGCTGCCAAGATCTTGTTGCTTGTGACGTGTCGATCGTCGATGTGCGTCAGTGCTCAAGCGATTGTTCAATGTCCGTACTTGACTCAGTGGTGGAGGCTGAGCGGTTTGGGGATCCAGAGGTGCTCCAGGTGTCGAATCTATCGTGGCATCACCATAGAAGTCACTTTCAATCCCGAAGCTGCGCACATCATCGGTTTCACTGCCGTCGCTGTCACGCCGTCTTGGTGATAACTGTGGGTAGTTTATACCTTCTAAGCCAGAGGGCCCCGAAAGATCTGATCAAAGTTAGTCTACCTTGATGTCGTGACATGGAATCGTCGTGATAGAGCCACTCACATGAGGGTTGATATCTGCCTTGAGGCGGCGCGTCAGCCGTTTGCTGCTCTCTTTGTTTCTGCAATGCCGCGTTCTTTGATTTCTCATGCTCATCCTCCTCCGCTTCATGCCTGGTCAAGGCACTCCTGACTGCACTGCTGATGTCTCGCACCTGAGTCCGCTGCAATCCATGGCCAGGCCGCGAGGGCATGGGTTCCACATCTGCACCATAAGAGTACTGTCTCTTTGAGCTAGGTGTTCCTTGGAGAGGCGGCAAGTTTGGTTTTTGAAACGTGGAACGACTGTTTTGGTGTGACGGCGAGTCGGGCTCTCTGGAAGAGAACATCACCTGCCGTCGGCCAGCGGCGCGCGGTGGCATCAAGAGATTGATGAGCGAGCTTTCGTTGATCAAGATAGACTCGTATGAGGCTCGTACCAAAATAGCCTACGAGCCTTTGAGTAGATTCGCAAGGCAGAAGAGGCTGCGGCAGTCTCACTAGGATGCTTATGAGGATCCCTAATCGAGATGGATAGGTGGATTGCTGTAGAATATCGATGTGAAAGCCAAGGCTACCTGCGATCCCCGGCAATGAACATTAAATCGTCTCCCTCTATCAGTTTGCAAGGGCGTTTGTAAGAAAATGTCGTTGAGAAACGAGTGATGGCAGTGTCTGATACTTTTAATACAGCGCATGTCGATGTCGATGTGAGACGTTCCTGGCCCAGCTCATCGCGTGTTATGAAACACGGAGCCCAATGGTGCTGAGCTGTGAAGTAGACGATGCCTCAGAAATGTGTTCCTGGGGCTATGCGGAAGTTCACTGCTTCCGGCCGCGCACGAGCAGCGGAAACCTCGAGCAAGAAAGAGGTACCTGTTTGAGCTGCACGAGGGGACGTAGACGCGACACATGAGGGTGAGCACCGTGACGCGCCCCGAGGCTTTACCGGCGCAAATGTCGCGGAGGAGCAGAGGTCACGTGAAAAAACAAGGTGGCAGCCATGCATGATCATTGATGTGGGAGTCTGGGACATTTTGCGGCGACAGGGGGCAGCTGGAGGAATTCCGCCAAAGAGATGGGATTGCGAAAGACGCCAGCCCAACACACGTGTTCCGTTTATGTAAGTATGTACATACGGAGTACATACTCGGTACGTACATACTGAATGTGCTGATGTGATTTCAAAATTCATTGTGAGCCATGTACCTGAAAGGCGACGACATCCAAGGGAAACGCTGCCTATGCTTCCTGAACATACTCCGTACATATGTACCAGAATCGTCAACCTGGAGATTCCAGGCACTGGCTGCAGGCCCGCGTCATGATGCAATGTGGGCGCGTCTGATGGACTCTTTCGTGTCATGTCACGGTCATACATGCAAACTTCCTGCGCATGTCACTGTGCCTCATGTGACGGCCAATCACTCGACAGAAGACTCCGTACAACCACTCCAATCGACTTTATTTGATCATCAGTACAAACAACGCTTCTTTTCCACACTGCTGTCTCATATAACTTAGAAACACAACCGAATCCTGCGCCATTAGTGCGCCTCCCGTCCGCTCGGCTTGCTGCCCACATTTGCTCGACCGCATCCCCGTCGCGACGTCTGGCTTTAATTAACACATATGTAGGTACCCCGCCAAAATTCTGTCGGCCGCATCCGGTAAATCCAATCTCCTCCCATTCAAACTCTTCTGTACGGACAATCGATCACCAAAATGCCTGTCGGAACTGTTCTTGTCACTGGGTGAGTAACATTCCCAGCTTCCTGCGGTCAACCAGACGCAGTTCCTCGACTCTGCGAGGTCGAGGACGTGATGGAGGCGGGGGTGCCATCGCGGGGTAGCGCCAACCTTGACGGGCACTGCTCTCCTCATGCCGTGTGTACACCCGTAGCTAATCTGTCTTCTCTTCATCTTTGTCGAACAAAGTGGCACTGGCTACATTGGCTCCTTCACCACCCTTACGCTTCTCGAGAATGGCTACGACGTTGTCATCGTCGACAGTCTGTACAACTCGTCCAAGGTGGCGGTCGATCGTATCGAGAAGATCTGCGGTCGCCGACCCGAATTCTACCAGCTCGACATCACCGACGAGAAAGCCCTCGACGATGTTTTCGCCAAGCACCCCGCCATCGACAGCGTCATTCACTTTGCAGCCCTGAAGGTATGTCGTCGTCGTCCGTGGCGTGAACATTCTCTTCTCCTTCTCTGCAATGAGATTGCTCCGCAACACGTGGACACATATGGGCTTCATGTACGTCCATGGGCTAACCAACTTGTGTATCAGGCTGTCGGAGAGTCGGGTGAGATTCCGCTCGAGTACTACCGCGTCAATGTTGGCGGCAGCATAGCTCTCCTCCGCTCCATGGAGCGCAACAACGTCAGCAACATGGTCTTCTCGTCGTCTGCCACCGTGTACGGCGATGCCACTCGATTCCCCAACATGATTCCTATTCCTGAGCACTGCCCCATTGGTCCCACCAATACCTATGGCCGCACCAAGTCCATGATCGAGGATGTCATCACCGACTGGGTCAACGCACAGCGAAATAACTCCAAGAAAGCCGGAAAGCCCGCCGAGCAGTGGAACGGTGCCCTTCTCCGATACTTCAACCCTTGCGGTGCCCACCCCACCGGAATCATGGGTGAGGACCCTCAGGGTGTCCCCTACAACTTGCTACCTCTGTTGGGCAAGGTTGCCACTGGCGACCGCGAGAAGCTCCTCGTTTTTGGTGACGGTACGTTGAATAATGCACGACCTTAATGGGTGCCGCTTTTTTCCTTCGGGGCAGAGGGACTTTTGCTGACAAACCTCAGACTACAAATCCTCTGATGGCACCGCCATCCGCGACTACATTCACGTCCTGGACCTCGCCCGAGGCCATCTTGCCGCCCTCAACTACCTGCGCGAGAACAAGCCCGGTGTCAAGGCCTGGAACCTGGGCTCCGGGCGCGGCAGCACCGTTTTTGAGATGATCAAGGCTTTCAGCGCCGTCGTCGGACGGGATCTGAAATATGAGGTCGTTGCTCGCCGACAAGGCGATGTGTTGGATCTAACGGCCAACCCGACCTTGGCCAACAAGGAACTCAACTGGAAGACCGAACTCACCTTGGAGAAGGCCTGCGAGGATCTGTGGCGATGGGTCAAGAACAACCCCCAGGGCTACCGACAGGAGCCTCCGGCCGAATTGCTAGCTGCCATCAAGACACCATCTTCTTGAGTCGATTGAGCCCGTGCTATCTGTCAGGAGACCTGGATCAAATAATGTCGAAGTAAAGGATGGCAGGATTTATGAAGGCAAAGAACACTTGAGCTGCACATCTGTTGTAAACTGCGAAACCAAATGAGACTCAAAGAATACCCATTATCTGCTATAAACTTGTGCCTTGAATCTAGCCTCTAGCACAGTGGACCCTGGCTCTGCCTTGCGGATTGGGTCGCGTACGAAGGTGACTTTCGAAAACCTTGAAATAACAACGTCATGTGCGTTGACAATTTTTTTTATTACGACATGTCACACAGTGTCAGACCCAACCGCAGACAATACTTTTGTAGATTGTGAGCGCTGTCATGACCCAGCCCAGATTTTTTTGATCTGATGTTAGGGGTTGGAGGCACCGAATTGCCTTGCTGACGCCTTTGCGCAGTCTGTCTGGACTTGGCTTGCGCACCACAGTGTGGGTATGTATCACACTGTGTTCGCTACAGCGTGTTGGTTTTCCCGCGAATCCGACAAGGTTCTTCTAGTCAGCAGCATCATCATGTCCCATCGCATAGTGTGCATTCATTGATCACTCTCGATTCGCTGTTTCACAAATCGTAGACTCGCGTTTTCCGACTCTTATCGCCGGTTCTCATAAGAAGCTAGTAGAGTTAGGACTCACTCTAGATAGGTCGTTCGCCCTCCTTTGAGGTATAAAAGGGGTGATCTTCACAGAATGGACAATTTTCTTACGCATCACCCGTGGGCCGTGCCATTACATATTACACACCTCCTTACAAACGCACATCCCGCCACGCCCCGCACCTTCGCCGGTTCGGAGTCATCAATCAACCCCGACTTGTTTGTCCCTCATCCGTACAACCCATCGATTCCCTTAATTTCCTTTCGAGTCGAAAATCAGTGAAATCACTGAATCTTGCCCAACATGCCTCCTATCCCGCGCACTATGAAGGCCATTCAAATCACCGAAATAGGCGGTCCCTCGATCCTACAGCTCAAGGATGTGCCGGTCCCCGAACCCTCAGCGTCGCAAGTGCTAGTCAAGAATGAATTCTCTGGCGTCAACTACATCGACACGTACTTCCGCACAGGGCTGTATCCCGCCCAACTACCCATCATCTTGGGACGAGAAGCCGCCGGCACTGTCGTCGCCTCGCAAAGCAGCCAGGTACCAGTCGGCACGCGCGTCGTCTATATGGGCATGGGAACCTATGCGCAGTACTCAGCCGTGGAGCTATCAAGCGTGATCCAAATTCCCGAGGATCTATCTACCGAGAAAGCCGTAGCGGTGTATCTGCAAGGCCTCACGGCGTGGACCTTGATCAGAGAGGCCGCCAATGTGCAGAAAGGGCAGTGGGTGCTCGTGCATGCTGCAGCAGGCGGTGTCGGTCTACTGCTCGTGCAGATGCTGAGAACCATTGGGGCCAAGATCATTGGCACGGCCAGCACCGAGGAGAAACGCGAGCTTGCCAAGACCAAGGGCGTAGAGTGGGCTATCGATTCCGGTGAGGACGTTGTGGCCAAGGTGAAGGAGATTACGGGAGGTCACGGAATCGATGCCATTTTCGATGGTGTCGGCCAGGCCACTTTTGATGCGGATCTGGAGATGATTGCCCTGAAGGGTCATCTCGTGTCGTTTGGAAATGCGGTATGTGACCATTTGATCCATATATGTATCTCCTTTGGGGCTTTTTTTTTCATTTCTTCTTAGCCGCGTGTGTTCATGCGTCGTTGGCCAGAAACGGCGTCTTTGCTAACAAGTGCAATCCTTGGAAATATCAAAGTCTGGCGCTGTACCGCCCGTCAACATCCTCAAACTGGGTGCTAAAAACGTCAAGCTCGTGCGCCCCGTCTTGTTTGGCTACATTACCGAAAGGAAGGACCTGGAGGCGTATTCGCGGGAGTTGTTCACGCTTGTGGCGTCCGGGAAACTTGATGTCGTGATACATGACGTGTACCCTCTGTCTGAGGTTGCGCGTGCTCACGTGGACATTGAGAGCCGTAAGACCACTGGCAAGCTGCTCATTCGCTGCTGCGAGTGATGGGCGTCGTGAACTCGGCGGCGCGCTACAAGGCAGTTTTGAGGGCGTCGTGACTCATGAGAAGCAAGCCTTCCGTTTCGCTGGCCAAGTCTTATGAGCAAGACCGCCTCTTTAGGCTCTTTGTGTGGCTGAGCCAGGCCGGAAATGCTCGCTTGATGTTTTTTTGTCTCGGGGACCTGAACCGACGTGATGGCTGCTCCCGATCTTCATGGAGGATCTAGGGCAGCTCTAGCCTCTGAAACGTGTACGGACTGGGCTCCAACCTTACAATTCCACATCATATGGTGTATGCAGTGCAGTACCTCATGATGCCTAATCCGATGCTAATCCTCTCTGTAGCAATTAGGTCCTGTATTATCAGATCCATTGACAATGCTCCTGTGCCTCCTATTTCCAACGTGGCTGTCGGTAACACAAGTCTGCAAAGTAACATGAACAAGGCGTGCCTGTCCCGTGAAAGCGCACCAGTCTAACGAAACGCAACACTCGAGCTACCAGCTGGCTCGTCACGTTTTTCCTTTCTCTAGGCTAACTTGCACATGTATGTAACTGTAACCAACCCGTTCACAGGTGAGTGGTGACAGAACGCCTTGACGCCTTGGACGATGGATGCAGACTCCAGAGAGACGACGAGCGGCGTGTTGGCATTGAAGCATCGAGAGGTTAGATTTGGAAGGCCGGGCAATCGCCCGTCCGCATGAGGAATAAGTCGTTGCCGATGGTCATCCGCGTCTTTCGTCTTTCCCCCGTCGAGGCGAGTTGCCAAGCGACCGAGTGGGGAGTGAAGTCGGCTGATCAGGTTGAAGTAGCCGGTGTGTACATACCTACAATACTCTGTATGTAGTCTGAACGGAGTACCTACTCTGTAGTCTGTAGGAAGTGGTTTGCAGGGGGGCTCTTACGTACGTACTTGGCCGGCACTTGGCGTTGAGCTGTCGCTGTCGAGTTTGCCGCGATCGCTTGGCTCTGTCGGGTGTTCGGTGTCGCTCTCCTCGTTGATGACCACCATCACGACCAGCCATACAGGTACTCGCGCACATGTTTGTACATACCTACATACGGCCATCTTGCCCCGACGTCGCACCAGGTTCCGCAAGCTCGCGACAAAAAGTCATCGATCTCAACTTTCAAGCCACGGAGTACGGAGCTGTACATACCTACCTACCTATGTACCTATGTACCTATGTACCTATGTACCTATGTATGTACTTGAATGCACCGGATGTAGGTAGGATATAGGTGCCACATGGGCGCCCCGACGAGGAATTTCCCATACCACATGCTCACATGAACTAGCTTCATTTCACGGCAAAAAGATGAGTAGTTAACGGAAGATACGAATCAATCAATCAGAAAGTGATGCAGGATACAACGCCATACAAGGGCAGCAAACAAAAACGCACAAAAGAATACGGCAGCAGATCAAGGAGGAAAAGACAAATTTGAAGCCTTCCGGAGTCCGCCAGCACGATTACCAGGTACTTAGGTACGGCGTACAATCACTTGTGCCCCTCTTTGCAAGAAGCTTGAACCTCGGCCCAGAGTCAAGCTAGCAGGAGCCCAGTAAGACTTGAAAGTGCCCTCCCTAACGTGCAAAGAAGCGCCGATTCTCATTCGTCACCCCGGACGCTAACTTGTACATGTCCGGGACCCAAGTCCAGACAGACCCCTGAGCAACGGCCGGGAGAAACGGTTTTTCGCGAAGCCGAGCTACATACAGGGACCTGAGTAGGCATCTTTTTTTCTTAAAAGGTTCGGTGTTTTTTGTTTTTTTTTGATTGAGGGAGAGCTTTGCTTGCATTTGATCCATTGGAGATAAGGTATAACTAAGGATACAATATGTAGGGGGCTAATGGGTCGACTTGCACACACTGTTGAGTGAGATCAGCCCGCCTAGGACAGAAAAGTGTGATAGAAGGTGGGAAAGATAAAAATGAGTACGTTGAGCTCCTGGACTTTTTACAGAGTACAATTGTAAACACAAAGTCGTTTGGTGATCCGTCAGGGCGCTGGGGTTCCACATGGACCGCGTCATGGATATCGGATGGGGATGGCATGGCGAGTGCAAACGTCAAAAGTACGTACGGAGTACATACAATGTACCCAGGCATGCGTAATCTGATGGCTGATGGATGTATTGCTCTCTTTCCACAGCCTTCTTTCCAGCAGCGCTTTCCATTGCCACAGGAAAACGCTCTCTGAATAATTTCTCCCCCAACAGCTGCCTGAAACAGCCCTAGCTCTCCCACAAATCTCACAAAGAGACCCCAAAAATAAACCAACAAGGCAACATATCCTTTGGCAACTCGTCCCGAGCTCCTCCAGCCATGACTCTCATTGTCCACCACCTCGAAAAGTCTCAATCCGAGCGCATTGCCTTGCTCTGCGAAGAGCTTCACATCCCATATGACCTCAAAATGTACAGACGCGCGCCAACGCTGGCGCCGCCCGAGTACAAGGCTCTCCACCCGCAAGGAACATCGCCCATCATCCAGCACGGCGACGTGACGCTCGCCGAAAGCGGCGCATGCATGGAGTACATTGTGCATGAATTTGGCAACGGCAGGCTCTGGGTCCAGCCCTCAGACGCCGAATACGCAGACTTCCTGTACTGGTGGCACTGGTCGAACGGGACGTTCCAGCCTACCGTCAGCATAATCATGGTGGTCAACGCGTCCGGGTTCGCGGATGACCACTGGATGGTCCAGATGAGCAAGCAGAAATTAAACCAGGGACTCACGGAGCTGGATAAGAGGCTGGCCAAGAATGAGTGGCTGGCGGGCAGCCAGTTCAGTGCGGCGGATGTGATGCTCATGTTCTCGCTGACCACGATGCGGTACTGGACGCCTTATAGCCTCACTGGCTTCAATCACGTCTTGAAGTATGTGGAGAAGATTAGCAAGAGGCGGGCATATCAAGAGGCCATGAGGAAGTGTGAGCCGGATTTGGCGTTGTGCCTGGGCCCTGAGGCGCCCAAGTCATTGATGGCGTAGGATGTGCGGAGTACTCCGTACGATCTAGGGATACATATATCATTACAGTCGCTTGATGGGGGGCGGCATGGCAGGTTTAGAATATATACATGTGATAAGATAGTTGGTCATACGGAGTACAGGCTGAAAAGTCAAAGACAGGACGAGGAAAGAGCAACGAAATAGCGAAATACATGCGGAGTACTCCGTAGAAATATCAGCTTCCTTGTAGGAATGCAAAAAGCAAAATAAACACCGTGCTTGATGACCCGCTGCCATGAGTCGGGCAGTTTAGTGCATGCGATTCCGGGCCTTGGATGGCCGGCTCACTTATACTCCGTATGCTGTATATACCTATTGGACATCAAGCAAGATGACTTGCAGGTCTATCCCTGAGAATACCACGTTCACATCAGCCGCCGCTGCATGAGGGTTCGTCTCGTAGAAAGTCTCCTTTCCATCACAGCGGGAGATACTCTGTATAGGTAGTCATCAGTTCTGGTTGACCGATGAGGCGGATTCCTCAGCTTCCACGGAGTTGATGTAGCGTGCAGATGTTACGATGCGGGTGTAAGATGAATGGTCCGCGGGCTGTACGTATCGTATCATACATATGTGTATAGCGTGACAAGTTACAAGTCACCAGCTAGCGGAAACATTGCCCGAATCCGATTGCCGAGAAGAAGGCAAACAGAGAAGACAGAGAAGCCTGTACTGGTCTGGACAGTTACCGCCCAATGGCGTGAAATTATGGCTTGTAAGACGACGGGAAATACGATGGGAAATGAGCCGTCTCATAAGACTGTCGACGGGTTATACATGAGACGGTAGACGGAACGGAACGGTAGGCGGGGAAGTGAGAGATGTCAATCGCGCGGCCGCCATTTGCGTCGATTCGATTCTGGGGCTTTCTCAGCTAGTGGAAGGCCTGGATAAGCATCAAGCTGCACTGCTGCAGCTCAGCCGCATGCATGATGCGACTCTCGAAATCTCGACCAGCAGATGCATAAATGCGAGATGTAGGTACCTACCTGATGTACTGAGCTGCGTCGAGTTGCGTCAATTGCATGGCGATACGAGCCTCGTGCACTAGAGCGCGGTCGGTGATGGCTTTGACGTTTCCGTATGCATTCTTAGCCGGCTACCTATTTGCCCTCAACAAACATGTGAAGTGGAGGCAGAAAGGGCGGTGTCATACTGTACACACACAGAACAGAGTGTCTCGAAGACGAGGGCAAGGAGCTGTAGAAGAAGCTTGAGTTCTATTCAATGCGCCACGTCTGGCCTTGTCTTCCGTTGAACTTCACTTCTGTTGTCTCGCTGCGCACAAAGACAAAGTGCAAACGACCCGATACTGCTCAGCTGCTGTAGTGCGCTCTACTCACTACAATTCACAAGAGCCTTCGTCCGTACGTAATCCTTCCTCTGTACGAGGCTCTACGAGCAAGTCGTCGGTTCGTGGCGCCTCTGAACAATGGCATTGAGGGCGGCTTGTGAGTGCGGTGCGATGCTCCATGTAGGGCCGCTCTCTCTCTATACATACCATACATGATACATCTGTCTGTTACATGACATGTATGTACATTGTAGATATGTCGCTGCCGGTTTGGCGCGGCGCTATCCGCCCCAACAAGGGCCAACACCAAACAGCCTTGCGCGCCGCCAAACAGAGAGGAGAGGGTGAGAGTTCCATTCGATCTCGCGCTGCTGGAGGTGCGCGATCAAATCGGCCATAGCTGGGCGGTCCGACCGACATGCTCTCGTTTGACAAAATGTGTCGATGCGCTGCATCACACCGGAGCTCGGGCATTGGGCCGAGGGAATACCTAGTCAAGGACTCAAGATACCTAAGCTTGACGACGTCAACTCAGATCTGTCACATGCATTTTGATGCACGTACGACCAGACCGCTACCCAATATGGGCAATCCAACAGACAGTGCCATACCCGAAGCTCCTCCCGCTCGCTCCTCAGCCACATGCAAAGCTACGGAGTACATGTGTATGTACCGAGCTGGGTAGATAGATGCCAGCCATGGCGTCCATGGCGTCCATGGCGTCCAGTCACAGTCACACAGTCACACTCATCCACGCTCGTTCATGCTCAGGCAGCTCAGCAAGCGAATGCGAGCCGATCCGCCCGTAGCCAACTCGCCGCTATATATTCACCGTGCAAACAAAAGAGGCCATCTCGCTGGCGAAACCCAATCCGACTTCGAGACTCTAAGCCGCACCCACATGGCATCACACGACCTCCGCTTAGCCCCTGGGCGACCCACAATTACCCAATGACGCTTTGCCTCTAAACAAGTACAGACTCGAGACCGAGGCGTGAAGGCGCATAGATCCAAAGCATTGTATTTTTCCTCTGCCAACACGCAGCCGCCGAGAGTTCAAGAAACGATGTTGGGCACGATTCTATTGGAGGCTGTGCCTCCCACTACCCTGCTCATGCGCACTCGCGTACCTGGATGAAGGGCCTAGGGAGGTATCATCTGGAAAACAAGATTTCACCGTGGAGGGATTGTTGGCTGTTGGACCGATCAAGGCCAAGCGTTTGACAATTGATAGGTATCCGTGGCTAAAGAGGTTAGGTACGCCAATGACTCTTTGAATCTTTCACCCTTTCCTCACTGCTCCTGTTTTTCTTTGCTATTTCTTTTTAGGAAAGTCCAAAAAGCCAAAGAGGGAAGGAATGGCACGGGCTTTCCCGCTATATAGCCTGTGTAAAGCCATCTCTTCTCTTCTTGATGCTTCCTTCCCTCTTCTCTTAGCACAGGCAAAATATCTACATCTTCTGTCTGATGGCTGGGACCAAAATGATCCATCTTCCCACGCTCTAGGCAATTACTGATACTGCCCTCCCGAACCGCCCTCTCACAGCGCTGGTGTGGTTCTTTCTGAGAGAGAACAGTCACTTGAAACGCCCTTCCAGGAGCCGGTTTCTACATGTCTCAATCACAGCATCCCGATGAGGCCTTCGAAGCCGAGGCCAGACAGCATGACGGGATCATAACCTTGGCCAGTCTCCCTGAGGCGCCGCCGTCGCCCACAATACCAGCTTCACGGTTCTGGCTGCTCTCCACCAGCATATGCTTCGGTCTCCTGCTCGCCATGATGGACACCTCCATCGTGGCCACCAGTCTCTTTAGGATTGGCACGGAACTAAATGATATCACCAACGTGAACTGGGTCGCTCTCGCCTACACGCTTGCCTACATGGGCTGCGCCGTCGTCTTCGCCCGCATGTCCGACATCATCGGCAGACGAGACGCCCTTGTCGCCGCATACGTGCTCTTTGTTGGCTTCTCCGTCGCCTGCGGCTGCGCACAAACGATGCGCCAGCTGATTGCATTCCGCACTCTCCAGGGCGTCGGCGGCTCGGGTCTGTACGCGCTCGCCATGATTATGCTGCCCGAATCGAGCCCGCGGCACCTGCGGTCGCACATCAGCGCCATGATTGGCTTTTTTGTCGCCGTGGCAGGTGTGCTGGGCCCAGTGCTCGGCGGCCTGTTGACAGAGTATGCCTCGTGGCGATGGGTGTTCTGGATCAATGGGCCGATCGGCGTGGTCGCGCTGGCTGTGTTTCTGCTGAGCTGGCCCAAGAAGGAGCATCGGCCGGTCCTGCACCAGCATTCGTGGACAGAGCTCGATTATCCGGGCGCAATCCTGACCATTGCCGCGGCGGTGCTGGTCGTCTTTGCCTTTCAAAACGCGGGCGGAAGCAACAGCACCAACAACCACTGGAGCTCTGCTCTTTTCATTGCGCCCCTGACTCTGGGCATACTATCATGGATGGCCCTCTTCGCATGGCAATACGCCATCGAGCGGCGCTTTGCCGCGCGCTTCTCTCCCATTTTCCCCATCCGTCTCTTTCACCACGCCATATACTCGTCCGGCCTGCTCAACACGCTCCTTCTCGGCTTTCCCTACCTGCTGCTCATATACGTCGTGCCTCTGCGCATCCAGGTTGTGGGCGGCAAGTCGGCGCTCCTCGCTGGCATCATGCTGCTGCCCATGCTCGTCTCCGTGGCCTTGGGCAGCATCCTTAGCGGCGCTGTCAACGCCAGAAAGCGCGTCATTCTCGAGTCGCTCCTCGTGGGATCGTGCCTCATGCTGCTGGGCTGCGGGCTGCTGACCACGCTCTCGGTGCAGGAGCTGGACACGGCGAAGCTGCTAGGCTTTATTGTGTTTGGTGGGCTTGGATTCGGTCTCACCGTGTCGTCGTCTACAATTATTGCATCGCAGGAGGTTCCCCCCCGAGACTATGGTAAGACATGCCTCAGAATCCCCACCACCGCCCCCTTTTCACTCCTTATTACACAAACTGTAATTCTGCTTTATCCGGGTGGAAAAGATATGTGTACTAACAATATAATCCCTGGGGAATAGCATCTGCCCAGGGCATTCTTGCGCAGCTGCGCATTCTCGGAGGAAGCCTGGGCATCGCCGCATCCACAGCTATTCTACGCAAAGAAACAGACTCGACGCCTGCGTCTCCTTCTCTATCCTCATTACACGTCACCCGCAGTGCGAGTATGAGACGTGCCGACGACGGCCTGAGCAAGGTCCGTGGGACGTACGGACGGGCATTCCACACGGATATGGTTGTCGCGACTGTTCTTTCGGGCGCAGCTGTGGCCTTTACCCTCGCCGCCCTACTGCAGCGGTGGCGGAGAAGGCGTGCTGAAGAGGCACCGGTATCGGCAGCGGCGGAGAAGGGGATGCCTTCGGGAGGGGAATAATTGATTGTCTATTTCCGTTATGCTATGGATACTTTTTCTGTTTTCCAAGGCGTTCTCAAGGTTGCTTCAAGGTTGTGTTAAAAATGTGTCATGGTGGCTTCAATTAAGACTAATGTCATAAAATTCTTTCTCTTCTTGTATCCCGTTTATTACTGTACGCCCATCATTCCTACAGGAGATGGGTGCCTGAGAGGGAGGTGCGTGAGCCGCAATTCTAAAAGAGGAATCGATAGGATAAGTAGAGAGAGAACTTCTCGTTGTATGTGTCCTCTATGCGGGCCTGTTTGCGATAGGGGAGGAGGTATGAAGATGTCCCGACGCCCAAGCTACGGATTAGCACGCCATTAGACAAGACAAGAACCCCCCCCACTGTGTGTGCGATGATAAGTCGTCACGGTCACGATACAGTACAGCCGTAAGTAAGACTATGGATGAGTCGTAGCGGTCTACAGCAAGACTGTTTGGAATCTTCATCGTGATCAGTAATCGATACACGAACACGTGCAGTCTCCGTCATGATCGGTAATACACAAACCCATCCATGCATACAGGCATCGACAGAAGTCGTACGTAGGTACTTGGGAGAGGATACGACGGCCCAAATCCATACACACCATTATTCTTCACATACACATAGCAATCACGGATAACACAGCAACATACTAAGCCAGAGAAACAAGTCTTGATTGTCAACAGACTACGCGACACAGATGCACCACCCCGTCCTCCCATCCCCATCCCCATCCCCATCCCCATCCCCATCGAGTAAACATCGTGTGTGCCAGACAACACATCCCACGGCAACCCTCTAGATCCCATCCCCCCACCCTAATCCAACCATATAGATATTATGAGCAACAAGAAAAAGAGAAAAGGAAATGACGTCGGAAAATAGAGAAAAAATGTTTGTCAAATGACATCAAAATGGTAAAAAGGTAGAGAGAAGAAGAAAAAAATATCAGAATAAATATAAGTCAAGCCGCTTCACCGGATGAGAGGAGACCTCGAACATGTCCTGTCTTGCAAGGACATGGAGTGCTGGATTCCTGAATGGTGCAGTATTATCTGGACCTCAATACCACAACATCACAAGAAAAAAGGGTGTGCCCATGGTCAGAAGCATCTGTCGGGCGTTGCCGTTGTTGTATTTGTGTCTTCGCCCGAAGGAGCCGGTCCCGGGGGTTCGGAAGGTCAAGTCGAGGATGAGGTGTAACTTTCATGTAACGTTCACAATTTGCATCGTCATGACTGCATTGTGGCATTGTTACACGAGATCGCGAGGGGCGTCCGAGTCCCAAGTCAGCTGCACGTCCATCCTCGATATTTCCAAGTACGACATTCCAGAAGCGGCTTCTCCCGCAAGGGTATCGAAGTTGAAGAGCAAAAAAGACGGGACACAAAAAAAAAGAATCGAGTCGATAAAGGAAAAACAGAAAACGGTACAGGCGGCTCGGTTGATCAAGAACGCTGTACCGTGTTCGCTCATCATCGAATTCTAGTTCCATCCGAGAGAGTTTTCCGTGGCCATGGGAGCCGAGATGTTAGCAGTTCGGGCAGAGTTGCCGCCACTCCCACGAGAATCGCGAGCTCCAGCAGCGCCATACGAGGTGGAACTATCGTGACTCATGAGTGTACCACCCATGAGGGCAGGACTGCCATCACCATTATATCGCATCTCGGACAAGGCGGGGCTGCTGTTGACGGAGCTGGAGCGGCGGTGGCTTTGTCGCTTGCGCTTGTAACGTCGAGCAACGATAAACATGGCCGCACCATACATGGCACTGAATCCCAGCGCAGCAATCGCAATACCCGCCGTGGTGGCCTTCTGCTTGGAGGACTGGTCCCCGTGGTTCCCAGAGCCGAAGGCATCATTGTTACCTCGGTTGCCGCCACCATTGTTGCTGCCACCGCTGCCACTAGCGCCACCGCCATTCGAGCCACCACCGTTGATGTTGCCGTGGATGTCAATATTGGGGTTGATGAGAGCAGTCAAGTTGCGCACAATGGGGTCCTCATTGTTGTAAATGGCCGAGTTGGGTGACCACAGGTCCATCTGAAGTGTATCCACGAGAGTAGCAGGGTAGTTTAGCTGAGCCAGAGTCGTCACATAGCCAAAGGTGCTTTGCGTATTGTAAGGCACCAACTTCGAGATCTGCAGCTTGTCAAGTGCGATGCCGCTAGCGTCGGCCAGAGCAATGGGAAGAAACTTGAAGATCTGGGCGGCAGCGACCGTGTTGCTAGAGACAAAGATGTAGTTCAGAGGGAATAGGAAGCCAATCTGAATAGGCACTGTGCCCTCGGGAGCAGGCTTGTTGGGATCGTCGGGGTATATGAACTTGGGGATACTTGACGGCAACGGCTGCGACGTGGTGCCAGTTGGTGTCGTTGTCGGTGTAGTGAATGCAAAAGTTGTGGGTTCGATGACGATCGTCGTAGGGAGCCAGTCCGTGTTGGAAACAGTAGCCGTTGGTCGAATGCTGGTGACAATAGGCTTCGTCGTCGGTGTTGTCGATGCAGACGTCTGAGTCTCGGTGTTTGTCGGAAGAGTTGTTTGCGTGTTCGATGGCTTGTTTGTTGGAGTATGCGCCGCAGTGTGGCTTGAAGTGCCCGCCTTTGTACCAGTCAGAGTTGGCTGAGAGCTGGTCGCGGAACCGGTCGCTATGACAGTCGCATTGCTCAAACCGGAAGTCAATGGCAATGTTTGGCTCGCAGTGGGAGCAGTGGCGGTGCCATTGGTCGTGGGAACATCAGTAGCCGAGGTCGAACCCGAAACAGGTCCAGTCGTAGGGACTCTCGTGTGTGCTGACGTGGGCGGATTCGTGCTTGTCTCGTTCGTCGCAGGAGGTCCCGAATTTGTCGTCGGCAAAATCGTTGGCGTGGGTGAGCCAGAAGGCGTCTTTGTCGTGGACACGTCGGTTGCCGTGTTGTTGGGCAAGGATTGCACGGGATCGGTCGTGGTTGTGGATCCTCCCATCGAGTGCGACGACGTCGAAGAAGAATGGTGATGGCCCGAGTGAGGCTTTGTCGAAGTCGGCACCGTCGTTGGCCCAGTCGTCGGCCCAGTCGTCGGCCCAGTCGTCGGCCCAGTTGTCGGCACCGTCGTTGGCCCAGTTGTCGGCACCGTCGTTGGCCCAGTCGTCGGCCCAGTTGTCGGCACCGTCGTTGGCCCAGTTGTCGGCACCGTCGTTGGCCCAGTCGTCGGCCCAGTCGTTGTCGGCACTTTGGTCTGCAAAGTGGTTGGCCCAGTCGTCGGCAGATTCTTTGGTGGAGTTGTCGGCTCAGTTGTTGAGTTTGTGGTCGTGAACCCTCCAGTAGGAACAGTAGGGAGCGGCGCCGTCGATGGCAATTGACTAGAATGCGAACTGTTTGGCAGTGGGCCGGTCGTGGATGCTGTCACTTTAGCATTGGATTGAGTTCCCGATACTACACCAGTCACTGGAGCAGAGTTTGTAGTGCTCATAGATACTGGTGGTTCTGCCGGCTTGTGGGTGTGACTGTGGCTAGCAGATATGGAGGGTCCAGTCAAGGAACTGGACGGAAGCGTGCCGATAGGATTGAAAATATCTCTGTCAGAAGAGGTGGTCCTGGCGGGTGTCGTCGCGTTGGCAATAGGAGGAGGGTCAAGGGTGGGCTTCGCCTTCCGTCCTTCGCCTGTTGTCTTGGCCTTGGATCCATCGCTTGCTGGCGCCGTGTTGGATCCGTCGCTTATTTGGTTCAACTTCGACCCGTGGCTTGTTGTTCTTGTGTGAATTCCATCCCCCGTTGATGTTGAGTTTGCATTGGATCCACCACTTGTCGGCTGAGGTCTGATGGTCGAGGCACCATGTGAGGTGGACACGATCCCCGTTGGGCCGATGACGATAGCAGGGTCGGAAGGCGTTTCTTTCTTGGACGTGCTCGGAGTGGTCCTTGACTCCGAATTCTTGGTGGTCGGCAAAAGTGTCACTACAGGCAAGCCCGAACCGGAGGTGACAACGTCCGGAAATGGCCAAGTTGTCTTGGGCTCGTTGGTAGGAGGTGGCTTGCTAGTGGCCACGTCCGTGGCAGGAGTGTTCGTCGATTCTGTCTTGGCCGTTGACGATAACTTGGTTGTAGTGGGTCCACCGTTGGGAGCAGACGGAATAGGTTTGGCAATCGTCGTGTTTGTGTACTCCCTCTTGATCTCTCGTGGAAAATAGATTCGAGGTCGCTCTGCCTGCTCGGCAATTACCGAGGTTATCATGGCCAAGGCCGAAGCCAGAACCCATGATTTGGCGTGCATGATTGGCAGTATTGGGTAGTTTCAAGTTTGCTGGTCTGATTGATCGGTACGCTAGCTATGACCATGAAATAGAAGACGTTGGTTCTATTTCTCTTCGTAGGCAGTATGAGGGCAGTGTGTTGCTAAACATCAATCAGTAAGTGACTCATTCAAGACGGCCAACGCACTTGTTCCCGAAAGGGCCAAGTTCTCACTGTCAGAAAGTTGTTTAACGAATGTACTTGACATAAATGTCAATGAGTGTATTCTGAAATGACACAAGTCAGTACTTGTGATTCGCCTATTCCTCTCGACACCAGAGCGTTGATGGACGGGCTGCCGGGCAAGTTGCCGACTTCTCGAGGGCGAGATAGCCATGATAGGGTAGGGGCATGGAAGCAGACTACCAGATGGCTATAGTGTCGAGACCACCAGATACAACCAAGCCACATGGCACCTTCCAACTCAGATGTGCAGTGTAGGGACAGCTACTCACGTCTATTCTTCAAGCAGACACAAATATGTAGGAATGTTTGAAAAACAGTAATGATAGACGATGTTGAAGAAAAAGAGCAGATATAAAGAGCGACTAGACGAAATCAAATTCGTTCAAACATTCAAATTCAGCGCAATCGAGATCGTGAGCGTCGTCCGTGACAGCGTTTTTGTCGTGAGGTCAAGGGTCGGGGGCGAGTCGAAGACAGTGATCAGTCTTCAGAGTGCATTTGTCGCCTTCTGCCGCCCGGACTCGAACAGATTCTCGATGTTGGAAGAGTAATTTTTCTGAAAGGATTGAACGCGCAACGTAGAAGCGCAAGGAGACGTCGTCGCCTGGAAAGCGCGGGATAATGGTCGACGGAGAGGGCTAGAAGGTGAAGAAGGGGAAGAAAGGCAAGGCGAGAAGGGCAGATCAGAGTTGGTAGGGTACATCGATGAGGTGAGTGAAGGCGCAACGCAGAACGCCAAACGCAGCAAAACGCCGGAACCACTAGGCCTAGTAGGGAGGGGGGAGGATAGGGAAGGGTGGGCGGAGAATGGAGACGTGACAAGGCGATGGCGGCCGACAAAGCCAGACAAGGTCCCAAGACCAGACAAAGCCAGGGGCTAATTACGGTATGTACGTAGCTACTGCGTACGTAGGTACAATTGCCAATGCAGTACAAATCTATGGATCACCCAACTGCGGGAGAAGCGTCAATCGGTGGTCTGGCTCAGACGGCACAGGCGAAGCCAGGGGTGCCATTAAGCCCCTGGAGCCAACTGGAGCCAACTGGAGCCAACTGTACGAGGCGATGGACAACAGCCAAGTACATAACTATAGGATCAAGGACAAGCAACTTCGGAGATGGCTGCCATTGCGTGGCGTGCCCCCCGTACCTGCCTGACCGGACCCCGGTTCCATGGGCCATACCCCTGTTGAAGTGCGGTGGGGCCGAGGGCGGCCACAAGAAGGAGAGAAGGCATTGGCAAGGGCAGGTGCGAGTTGCTACCAGTTGGGAACTCTCAGTTGGGCGCAGGTAAGGGTTGAACTGAGCCCGCGTTACAACAGGGACCCACAGCTATGGGAAACTCACCGCACCAACTATCGAGAAGCGGCTTGGCCAGCAGAGATTGCATATGTGCACAGGTACACACGTACGGAGCACATATATGTACATTGTAGGGAGGTAAATACCTATGTATATATGTACATGGGCGTGGATGAAATGGCGTGGTGCCGTCGTTAGTTATGTACCTTTGTCCGTCCGGACTATAATTCAGCCTCTTTTCGCCCCGGATCTGGCTGCCATGCGTCAGGTGGCGGCCCCGAGTACTATTTGCGGTTTACCAGGGCGTGAGCGACATCGCCTGCATGGGGGGCTGCGCTCAGGATATGTACACGGAGTACGTACGCACAGCTTCCCACCGCGAACAGCAACTTCCTCCGCACGTATTCTGTAAATGTACGGGTCTGGGCTGTGCAGCGGCGTACTATTTCTACGTGGGACTTTCATCGCCGAAGGCACCAGAACTTCTCTACTCTGCCGGCGAGTCGCGACACCCTCATTCAGGCAAAGCAATCCAACCAACCGACCAACGGCGGGAGACCTTATTTTTCACCCAAAGAACTGATTAATTTTCACCCCAAATTACCTTAAACGGAATAGTGCGATGCAGCGCAGCCAATGATGGTGTATTTGACCTCATCTCGCTTTGTACCTTTGTCGTCGTCCCGTTGAGGCCGTGCGGGAAAGGATATGGGTCAAAAATGGAGCTCAATTTTGGACGATACAACGTATGAAACAACGTATGGCGAATGATGGTATCTTTTACGGAACGTGGGAGCGCTGAAAGAAGCTGTCTTGGGTCGGGTTGGCTATATAGATCTCTATGTAATTTGGGGTGAAAATTAATCAGCTCTTGGGGTAAAAAATAAGGTCTCCCACCAACGACTCGGATGCGCTTCGTGCTAGAGCCATCTCTTCTGAGCGTTTGGCCCGCTCCTCCAGGGCCCCACCCTTGCCGCCCTTCACGCAAGAGTGGAAATTAACCACTTGATACTCCGTACATGGGTACCTGTGACTTGTTCTGCCGGCGGCCGGCGGAACTCCTTGATAAATTCAATATGTATGTACATACTTCTTTGCGCGCAGCCATGTGCGTCCCGAGTCCCGACTCCATAAATACGTAAGTCTCTTTTCGAGGGTTTAGCTCGCTGCGTGCCAGTTGTGCCTGCATCCGAGACGTTGTCTTCAGCGAAGCGGAACCCCCGAGATGTCCAACCAGAAGGGCCAGCCACTTACATAGCAGGCCTCACTCGCTGGTGCGACATGAGGCTTTATCCACAATAAAGCTCGGCTTTGTGACGTTGGATCTGGATTATGGACATGGCCGCTCGAATAAAATCCCCAAGACGGCTGGGAGAGCCCGGCATGTAACTGCACGCACATAATCATGACTGAAGGTACGGAGTACTCCGTACACGTCGCTTTTGAAACAGCGACATGCTCCACCTCCACCGTTGGTCATTCATTTCTGGGTTTGTGCCTGGAGCTAGCCACCAAGCTGCAGCGCCACAACGGAGACTCTTGCCAGGAATATGGCCACTATTCATTGGTTCTCTCACACGCTATGGGCACCGCGCCACAATCGCGGCAAGGATTCTCACGGCTCATGCGGTGGGACTTGATGAAAAAAGGATGAATGTGGGACGGGGTACGTGCTTCGCTCTGGCATCCCGGTTCTTTGGCAGCGGCAGCGTCGAATTTGGTTTCATTGTGCGTGCGGCCGACACCGAACACTCAAAGGCGTGCATTTGTCGCCCAAGCCGTTCCGTTGTCATCCACATGTATTCCTGCCTGCGTCTGAAGAACGTCCTGGACGCTGTAGCAGCGCATGATGCACAGCGGACACGATTGACAAAGGACTTGCCTTTGACTGCGACCAGGCTTGCAACCAGAAAATGCAATCCGCCACGACCGATCAACAGAAATAGCACGGAGTAGTCGAGCGTCGTCCATGTATCTGCATGATATCACGATTCACAAACGGCAGGCTGGGCTGGCAGACATTCTTCTTGGTATGTACCCTTCCTTTTCCCTCCACACCCACTCAAATCGGCGCGCCGCGCAAGTTGCAACCACTCGGCAATCTGCGCAGCATGGCTTCTCCGTCTCGTCTCTTTTCTCATGTTTCCTTCATTTCCCCTTTCGGCTGCTGCCCGGACGCCGTATCTACGTACACATACGTATAGAGATGAAAGGAGACGCGTCGGATTCGACAGCTCTGCCACGGCATCACGCGGGAACGGTTGCACGTATTCGATCGATGCCACGAACCGCACGCACGTACGTTGATAGACACGAGCCGCACGGTTCTGCGGTACAGCAACGGTGTACGGAGGGAGTAGGTGCCTAGGTAAGGGTGGTGCTCTTGAAAAGGTGTGTACTTACTAAGTACCGTACCCCCGTCTTTTATTAGAGAGCAGTACCTATGTACGGAGTACCTATCTTGAATCCAACTTCCGACTGTTCAAGAGCCTTTCTTCCCGGCTGCCCACCACGGAAAGCATCGAGATGCGGAAACCTTCGTCATTCATAGCCGGCCCCAACTCTACAGTGCCCAGTGCCCACTGCTGTCCGCTATTCGCAGGGGCATCAATGAATCAAACTGCTCCCCTGGAGTCTGGATCTGCTTGCTCTCCGCACTTCCTCCGTGGCGCGCCAGTTTCCCCCATCCCCCTCTTTCCCCCTTTTTCCATCCCGTTCCCATAAGGCCCGTCAGGGGGCCGCTGCTGCTACTCCGTACAGTTGTGTTTCATTGCTCAGAAATTCCGAATGGCCTCGAGAGAATGCGTGCGGTGTGACGCGTCGCTGATACTGTTGGTGGCAGCCACCCAGGGTTTGTGGGCGAAGCGGCGAAGCCATCTCATCTCGAACATCTCGGATCGGGTGCCGACAACCCGCGGGGGGAATGGCCCCATGAAGCTATGAATCACGACCATGTTTCGAAAGAGTGCCTTTTCTTCTGCAGCGCCCTCGTGGGCGTGACTCCACAAATGACACTCTTCACGATGTTTCTCCTGCTGACGTGCGTAAATATGCGTATGCCACGTGTACGTACAGAGTACCTACATATGTATCAATGTATGTTGTTTGCATGATTTGCTAAGAGGTGTGCACATATTCTTTGATCGAAATGAGCACATCATGACTGTGGTCCCAAAAGCAACTAAACGCTTGCTTTGCCATGGACGTTTTCATTTCCTGCTGCAGACGATCCTCCCGAAGCGGCTGGCATATGCACACTGCAAGAAAGCAGGAATAAACAGCAATTTCCGTCTGTACCCAGAGGCTAAGTAGGTAACTACTAGCAACTAACTCATCACGCTGAGTTTCGCACTTTCTACATGCCTGTGTGTGTAGATGTAGATGACAAAGCACTTTTTTTCTACTAGTTTTACTTCATATCTAGGTAGGTAGGTAACCTAAGGCATCGTACACGTTGTCTTCGGGCAGTACATAGGTAGGTGAACCATATTGGCTTGGCACTACATTGTACATGAACAAGCGCACCGATTTCGTGTCCCATGTCCCGCGCCTTGGGTAGGTTTTATCTTCATCTGTTCCAGTCTTCCAGAGCCCTTTCTAAATTCTACCCATTCCTCCCGGTAGACTGACTCAGCCTCACGTTCGACTTAGTCTTTCCCACATACATCTGATACTTGGGAGAAAAGGCAAAAAAAGAAAAACAATGAGCATCTATTTCGTAGGAGGTAGGCACGTTGGCAGTTACTAAACAGACCGGCTATCTACGAATAGATAGGTACAGGCTATACGTCCCGACTCCCCATCACAGATCCACAGGCGATGGTTCTCGATGCGTTTCTCGCCCTTTGGCGGCGACAACTTCCAGCGTCTTACAAGTTACGACTCACGAGGCTTGCAAGTCTTTTTTCTTCTTCAACCCATTGTCTTCTGCTGTTGGCTGGTCCTTTGCTCTGTCCACGAGCTCACCTGATGTCAACCCTATCATGAAACGGGCACGAAGTCCTCGCGAAGCGATGCATCAGCTCAGGCGTACATTTTAATAGTTGGTCCCGTCGTGCGTAGTGCATCGCAGCTGCGCCTCGATCGATTCTAAGAAGAAGAAACTCGAAATGAAATGAGAGAGTCTCTAAATCTGCAAAGCTTGACAGAAAAAAAAGCAATACATGTATTGCACTTTGGCATCAATGCAAATATGTATGTATGTATAAGATCCGCAAAAACAAGTATATGTACCTATGTACTCGCTCGCGACAACTTCGCGGCCATGGCAAGGCATGTTGGGCAGAGAAGTTGATCGCTTGTTTTGGCCGCGCAATTTATGCCCAGTGGCTGAGACAATTACATCTCATGATAAGAGAACGTACGAAGAGGTGCAGTACTCTACTCCGTATACGTACGTATGTAGTTGTCTACGGAGTACATACCTACATACATACATACATGCGTCAACGTCTCTCTTGAACTTCTTGTCGGAGAGGGGAAGCCTCCGCCCCGCCGCCTCTCGACAGGAATGGAGACAGAAGTCCCGACGCGTAGACTTAGGCCACGTTGAAGCGAACAAGACCGACGCTGGTCTGTCTATCTATGGCGCGGACGGAAAACAGAGCATGCAGTGATTCACTCCGAAACACATGCATCTACCACATTATTTGGGTGATGGCTTGAAATGTAAGGCGTCTCGAAAACTCGCGATGGCATTTTACCATCCACCATCACAACTGGGTCCTTGTCCTTTTTTCCAGACCGAATCTCTTTGCATGTGTGCTCTAACTAAACCCGGGTATCTTTGGAGGACTCATGTTTCCGGTGGGTTGCATTTACGCGGATGCATGTCTGTAGGTCTTAGATTCACGTTTTTTTCCTTTTGCTTTTTTTTTTTCTTTTTTCTTCGCCCGGCCAGATATTGGACAGTTGGGTGCCAATCCAATCCAACGTGCGGCTTGGCGCGTGGAAAACGGAAGGAGGGCGTGCATGTTGAAGAATTCAATGGAGGGATGCAGGAATGAAACATGCTGCATGATGAAATCTCGATGGGAGCATGATTACGTAGTGCGGCGGGCACGTTTACAGTGAACACGACATTCTACAATGCAATGGTTGCAAACTTGCAACCCCTTTTGGAAGCCTGTGGAAATGGAAAGATGGCAAAAAAGAGTGGGAATGACTCTAGGGTAGCGCACCGAATCCCGTGCCTTTCCGGGTGACAACTTCGCCTTTTCTCATCGGTAGGAAGTTCGGTAGCAAGTTGTATATACGTCAAGTCCCAAGACGGCGAATTGCAAAACAATTGGGATGCCAATCGAAATATGTATCAGAGCTGTACATATCTCCAAACTCACACATGACTCAACAGGACCATGAGTCCATGACGCTCCTCATGTGACGGGGACACGTACCTGCTTACGGATTCCTTCGCGACATGTTGGTCGACAGAAACTATGACGAGCCCCGAGCTGGCAAAGCTAGATCTTATGCTGCTCGACCTACCTACGAAGAAACCGTGATGAGAATGTCTAGTTAAATTACATCTTCGGATGTATGCAGTGACTCAGTGAGTGGTTCGATGGTGGAAGTCAATAGTGGCCCCACAATCTAGAGACTAGAATCCACACCTCCGCGCAGACTTCGGGGCCTCCCCAAGGGCCGAAGGTGACGTGACATGCCTACAAGTTCGCCCGACGGCCTGGCCTGGTACTCCAATTTGACAGCGCATCATACACCTACGAGTAGAGTAGATGTAGCGCACGACCACTTGTTGCTTGATCCAACGAGGGGGACTGTTTTGTCCATCCTGACCAACAAGGGTCGAGAATATCGATTACATCCCGTGCTGCAGAATCTTGAGTGGATGAGTCTCACAACACCTTCAACAGTCGGACGTCGTCCGTCCGCACACACCGCCGCCCAGCCATGGCGCGCCGACAGCACCTCACCCTAACTGTGCTTCTCGTCGTCGTCGTCTTCTTCAGCGTCACCTATTTTTTCTCCAGCAGCGCTTCGCCAATTCGACGCGCCGCCGCACCGTTTGGTCGGGATGCGGAATCCACCAGCCAAAAGACAACGGCTGCGCCGCCTTCCGAACCTAACGCTGACTTCACACTCGATCTGGGTGCGATCCCAACTCTATCCGAGGGCGATTCCATAGCGCCCAAACTAGAGAATGCGACACTCAAGTATGTGAATTTCCGTGGCCTCCCTCCATTCCACTTCTGCACCGCCGCCTCCTTCCGTGTCACGTCGGCCGTCCAACCAAGAAGAAGGAAATTGGAGCAAGTTCGAAATAAAAATGATAAACTCTAACGCAATACAAAACCTTGGTGATAGAGCGGAACTCGGTCGGGCGACGTGGAAGTTTCTCCATACAATGGTGGCCAAGTTCCCCGACAAGCCATCCGATAGCGACCGCAAGATCCTCGAGTCGTTCTTCCACTTATTTGGAAGGCTCTACCCCTGTGGTGACTGTGCTCGGCACTTTCGCCAGATGCTGAAGGAGTATCCGCCGCAGACGAGCACTCGAAACGCCGCGGCGGGGTGGCTATGCTCGATGCACAACATGGTGAATAAACGGCTAAAGAAGCCGCAGTTTGACTGCACCAAGATTGGCGACTTTTACGACTGCGGGTGTGGCGATGACAAGAAGGACAAGAATAAGGAGAAGGGTAAGAGCCAGGAGGAGATTGACAAAGGTCATGGTCAGGCTAAGAATCACAATCAGGACAAGGTGAAGAGGGAGGGACTTGTTGAGAAGTCCACGGCGTTGGGATTGGATCGGTTAGTTAACAAGATGAACAGTCTCGTTGCTGGGGGCTCGTCATAGCGCCTTTTTTTCTACTCGTTCGTTACGTTACATATTCGTAGATTGCATTTTTTTATGACAGTATCATCCACCTGGTTGAATATTCATTTTGGAGCCCTTCACGTGTTCCCTTCGAGACGGTGCCGGGTATCCGCTCATCCTTGAACACACGTCAAGTCCATATTCTGGCAATTGAGGAGTGACGACCAGGCAATAGCGCTCGAAACGCATGATAATTTAACCCCAAAGCGAGCCTATTGAGGGATGACAGCCGAAAGTCCGTCAACGGCAGATCGGCACAGGAACCGATCGGCAGTGCGGAGTCACGTGCAGAACCACGTGCAGCATCTCAGGCCAACATAGCGCGGGGCTGCGTGTACCGGAGCTGCCTGAGCTAGGTAGGTAGGTACGTTACGTCCTGAGCAGCTCCAGCCTGCCAACAAGCCGACCTCATTTAACGACGCCGATTCGAATCAATCAACCCCATCCCACCCCGAAAAACGGTCCTTTCGACAGCCAGACAACAGTACATTCAAGTCTATTCCACGCCGATCACAATGGAGTTTGGCCACAAGGGAGTCTTGAACGGGGGTGAGCGTCGCAGCACGATGTCCGCACGCGGTCCCTTGAAACTAAACTGAGACGATTAGATGGCATCCATGTCGACATGGAACATCTCAAGAAGGGGGAGGTTAAGTAAGCACAGAGAATGCTGCGTCAGACTTTGGCCACGAGCATAAAAATATCACAACTAACGGCTGCTTAGCTTGGGAACGTCCATGTAGGGAACCTATCCGCGAGAAAGACACAAAGCACGAGCAACGACCTAATGATGTCATAGCATGGCGGTCACTTTCAAAGACGGTGTCATTCTGGGTAGGTTGTTCCTGATGGAGCGCTTCTCTCCTGGCTGGATAAATTTGAAACCACACGCAAAGACAGAATGGGTTGGAAGGTCTGACTTGAGGCAACTACGACAATAATAGGTGCCGATTCTCGAACTACGACGGGAGCCTATATCGCGAACCGAGTCACTGATAAGCTGACGAGAGTACACGACACTATTTGGTGTTGCCGATCTGGCTCAGCAGCAGACACGCAAGCTGTTGCGGATATCGTGCAGTACCAGCTTGGGTTATTCGCCATGCGCAGCGGGAAGCCCCCCATGACACAGACGGCAGCGTCCATCTTTCAAGAGATCTGCTACTCCAACAAGGACAAGTTATCGTACGTCTTTTCGTGTTCATGATGTCAATCTACTCGCGGCAGTGGTACTTCCATTTGCCTATCGTACACACAGGCAAACCTTGCCGGAGTCAATGCTAATGGGTCAACTCTAGAGCTGGTTTGATCATTGCTGGATGGGACGAGCGGTTCGGCGGGCAGGTATACTCGATCCCCCTGGGTGGCTCGTTGCACAAGCAGGCCTATGCAATCGGCGGCTCTGGCTCGACATATATCTACGGGTACTGCGATGCCAATTGGAAAGAAGGCATGGAGGAGGCCGAGGCGGTCGAGTTCGTCAAGGGCGCGTTGAGAGAGGCCATCAAGTGGGACGGTAGTTCAGGAGGTGTGATCCGCATGGTGGTACTGACCAAGGAGGGCGCTGACCGGCATCTATACCTACCGGACTCGGATTACATGGTTCGACATGACTAGAGGAGCTGGCTGTTGGTGTGGTGGGTGGACGCGGCTATGAATGAATGCCTTCTGTTGGACGTCATCCTATGACTGTATGTTTGTGTTGCAAGGGCAGTCAAAGATGTACAAAGAGGAGATCAATGCGCCAGTGACTTTGGGGATATGAACGGACAAAACGACGTTTCCAGTGTGTACAATGGGCAGTGATACAAACAGCCTAATAAGTGACTCTTGCTTCTTCCCCACGGGAATAAATACGACAGCCACCCCCACGCGAGAAATAACTAGGTATGTATCCCGCCGTCGAAAGTCGGGAAGCCGACAGCAGAGAGTATGGTTACCAAAGTCTGGCATGACGAGATCGCACGTGTGTACGAATATACATGATCTGGCAGCGAGAGTCAAGCCAATCAAGACATCGTCCAAGCCCACGCCCGCCTGATTGAGCATCTAGGCTATGTAGCGAGATGACGCCGTTCAAGAAAGTGAGCACCAAACCCCGTGGGCAGAAGCTTGATGATGGACGGGTTGTCCCCGACACGATCCCCTATCTCCATTATTCAGTCACACATTGAAATTTGAGAGACTTGGGCATTCGGGCAATGCCGCAATGAACCTCCCCTCCGTGACCCACCTTATTATTACGCTTTGCCTTACGGAAAAGGACCTGCCGTCTGCGCAAGACGTCTGGTAATTAATTGCCCAATGGGGCGAAAGCGGGAACACTGGCCGCGGCGGCGACCCTATCATATACTCCCAGAGTTGTTGTGATGTGGTATTACGAAGTGACAACAGCAATGCGTCGAGACCAACAAGCGGGTATTGCAGTCTAATAAATGTGTACGTGCGTGCATACGCAGGTACATAATACATTAGGTAGCTATGTATGCTGAAAAGGAGGCGGGACTCTTTCTGGACAAATCGTGGCCAGGGCATGTAGCACGTGGGCTTCCACGGGCCAGGCACAGTGTGTTGTTTGCGCGCGAAGGGGGCTGCCGAAACCCTACGAATAGGCCTTCGCTGGGTGGCCTCGGCGATGCAGCAACGGCGATGGGCACCGTCGACATCCGGCGGCTTCTAAATTAATTCTAATTGCATGTCTCTGCGTGGGGTCCTCAGCGGATGAGGCGTGACGACTCACGAGAGTCACGAGTCACGAGTCACGACTCACGAGTGACCACTGGCAGGACAAGGGCGCCGCCCTCTTCCCACAGTGCCAAAGGAACCAGGTCGCCTCCACGAGCGCCACGAGATGACGTCGCTGGACAGATGCGAGAACTGGCTACAATTTGCAAATGCAAGATTGTGTCCGTCCGATTTGCCCTGATTTGCCCTGATTTGCCCTGATTTGCCCTGATTAGCAATGAATCGTCTGTCTATTCAGGTTGTACTCTACTCCGTACGAATGAATACCTAAAAAGTTTACAAAGGAAGGTGCTCCTGCACTTGTACCTGCTCAGTGCCCAAAGATCCGAATCGGCCCCCGTTGGGCTTTGCTGCGTCCTTTGCGTCGTCCAATGTCCAAGTCGCATCCGTGTTGTGTTGTCTTGTTCAGGTTTGATACAAAGTAACTAACTCCTCATCATCATCTGCAACTTATTCCATTTCTTTTCTGGAACATCTATCTCTTCTTCATCAATTGTCACCGTCTCGCTTCCGGCCGGCTTCCGAGTTCTCATCGTGGGACCTGTTGATTCCATTTCCGCCGACACATCAAGGCCTTGCCGATTTCCTGCGTCGCTAATCGCTAATCGCTCCTTGTCCCTTTTTCTACTACCTACAACCTTTGGCCTCCTTGTCGTTGTCGTCATCGGCTGTCGCATTGAAAGCTTTTTTATTACACGCTAATGCATTCGATGTTGCTCGTGTCAGCGCGCCTTTGCCGAACTCCTAAGCGTACTACATACATATCTACATGATCCAGTCTACCTAGGTATTAAGTAGAGGTACCAGCCTGGTAGTCTATCCGGTCAGTCCACTTACCAGACCAGACCTCTCTCTCTGCCCACCTCCTCAACGGCCATTTGCCACGAAGCGATGGCCGCTGTCATCGGCGACCAGGTGCCAGATATCTCCCGATTCCATGACATGATTGCCAGCCCTTCATCGCGGCAGAGCTATTGTCAACAACAACAACAACATCAACATAAGCCTCCTCCTACTCAGCGACAGCAGTCCTACTTCCAATCGCAGCCGCCCCACGCCCCGCATGCCCCCCCCCCTCCGAACAGTTTGCGCGCCGCGGCGGCTTCAACATCAAAACGCCACGATATCGCGAGCTTAAAAGGCGACAGACGAGCCTCACTTGGCACCGCGTCGCCGATCTCGCGCCTCGGCTCAGACAAGACGAGCAAGCTCAAAGCTGCCACAGCCACATCAAACAGAAGCGGGGTGCGTCGAGAGTTTCTCTCCCCGGCGCCGTCGTCGTCTTCATCACCAGTCGTCAGACGCGTATCGGGGGCCAAGGATGCAAAGGTTGCATCGATGGCGTCACAGACCGCAGCCGTTGTAGCTGCATCCCATCATGCTTCGGACAACGTCGGCCGACCGCAACAGCCATCCCCTCCTTCTAGCCAAAGCCAAAGCTTCCACTTATCCGACATCAACATCCTTTCATCGACTTCCTCGAGCCGCGTCGAATCGTCCTCCTCTACGCTGCAGCCATTGCAAGACCCGCCACAAAACGTCATTCATATTCGAGATTTGGTACACATGCAAAGTCTGGCGGATGTCAAGATGCTAGGAGCCAACAACGCGTCCTCTCTGGATGCAGAAACCCCGGTCAAATACGAGATCAGCGGCATGCCCATTGCCGACGTTATCAAAATGGTGGCTGCTCTACTTACCAAGATTACCGCCACAAACGACTTGCAACATGATGCTATGCAGCGCAACGTTGTCCATCAGCAGCAAGCGAATCAGCCCAACGACTCCGAGTCTGGGCATTCCATTAGTCCGCTGAGCCATTCAGTACTGGCCTTCCACGGCAAGAATGTGCCCGCCATCACAATACTGAGCTACCTGTCCCGTATACACAAGTATTGTCCCACGACGTACGAGGTGTTTCTTAGCTTACTGGTGTACTTTGACCGCATGACGGAGCGCGTCAATGACATGATTATGAGGGACGAGCAAGTTCGCAGCAGCCAACTTGCCTCTCAGTCGCAGTCCGTGTCGCCTGACGCGTCGCAGAAAGACACTGCGATGTGCGAACCTGCGCATGAGACCGATGAGACCGATGAGACCGATGAGACCGACTCTGACCTGGCGGACGATGATAACGATGACGATAATGACGACGACGACAAGGACAACGATGACGACGGCAATGATAATGACGAGGACGAGGAGATGGCGGACTCTCCGATAGCTGCAGGGGGAAGAGATGAAAGCGATCGCGTGGAGTCCGCGGATGGGCAATCGGTGGCTCTCAATCCGGCCACCTTTTTTGTGGTGGATAGCTTCAACATCCATAGATTGATCATTTCTGGCGTGACCTGTGCAAGCAAGTTCTTTTCTGACGTGTTTTACACCAACTCCCGATACGCCAAGGTTCGTCTGCCAGCCCTGCTTCCCTCCCTTTTCCCTCCCTGGCTCTACTTTATCGCCTCCTCTTTGACGTGAAGGATGAACTGCACACACCTCAGTTATTCATCATTCGTCCCTGCTCTCTATATTCTGTCTGCCAAAACCAGCGATTCAATCCCGTGCTAATGCCTCAATAGGTCGGAGGTCTGCCCCTTGCTGAGCTCAACCACCTGGAAATCCAATTCTTGGTACTCAACGACTTTCGCCTCGCTATCCCTGTAGAAGATCTGGAAGCATACGCAACCATGTTGGTCGAGTTCTACGCTCGTGAAGTCATGTCCCAGGCATCTTCCCCCGCCGCATAAAATCGAGAGAGACACTGGGAGCCCGGAGGCATAAGGTGCATACCCTACCAAAGGGATATAAAGGGCTTGCAGTACATGCATGAGGTGAGGAAGGCAGTCAGTCCTCTTGTCTTGGAAAACTCGACCAACAAGCGGAGAACCTAAGCGCACCCGAGGGCTCTACGCATGGAACGCAACACACTTGGACTGGGGGGGGGGAGGGGCATGTGCGTCACGCCACTACGTGAATTGCCCAAGCCAGGGAGGGAAACGGGAAAGAGATGGACGGACCAGATCAAGGGGATAGATGGACATGGCAGCAGGTTTACGTTATACTAGAAGAAAAACCGAATCGGTCTTGCTCGGCAATGTTTGGAGGAAGCAAAGCTCATTCGATATGGTCCTCCCTGCTGGCCAGCTGGCTGGTCTTGCAAGGGTAGCCGAGGCATTTTGATTGGGATGGACGGCTTGAGAGAAAGACAGAAGGCGGAGAGGATGTCCTTTGGCGGATATGCATATAGATTCAGATCCAATGCTTGGTTTAGATACACACTCGGCATGGCTCCCGGCATTGCACCAGGAGGAGAGGCATGGAGCAAGACGGGCATGGGTATGGAAAGAAGGGCCATATGAGTTGGAACGGGGGGGGGTCTTGATGGGCTAGGCGCTTTTACATGGCGCATACATACCTAATACGGCGTTCCTGTCCTTGGTGGACTTGGTACGCGGGCCACGTCTCCGGAGTGAGAGTGCTATGAAACTATTCATAACACGCTGTTGCTCCTGGTTCAAGGCGACGAAACATAAGAAATGGGCTTTCCGGCCCTGGTTCTCCAACTCTGGGATTTTCCGGCTCTAAAGACGTGACGTCTCCGGCTTTGAGACACGGCCAGATGGAGGGAAGAGTCTCCTGCTCTACCTCGCGAGTTACAATTCCAAAGGGGGACTTTCTCTTCATGGTTTGGTCATGTGTGCGTGTCCTGGAATGTATATGTGGCGGAAAGGATAGGAGGATAGATGCCTGGCGAGGAAACGCAGCTTTTTAGAAAGCCAGGTAGTTACAAAACCACTTGATGCGTTTGTTGGAAACGAGGCCGTGTATTCCCTTTGCACTACAAGAACATAGACGGACTGATGAACTGGCGGACTGGTGTTCATGGCCTTACCTTTCGTTGCGTCCAAGCCGCGCCTTGAATCATAGCAGAGCAGGCCATGAAGTTACAATCTTTATGCTTGTATACCTAGTCCAAGCAGGCGGCTCCATTAGTTTTGGCTCATGTGCATAGCCTCACGAGTCACAACCCATACATCACCGCGTACTCACACCGCAAACAATTGCTATGCTACACACAAAATTGATACATTCCAGGTTAAATCTATCAAACTTAACATCATGAATCTACACATACCCTTCATGCCTTGCCATACACTCGCTGCCCTGATAGCCAGCAGGATCCCTACAGCCAGCCAATTACTTCCAAAGCACCAGTCTACTCACATGAGGACCCCAAATAGGAAGTTTTGACTCCTCTTCCGGAACCTGGACTTCTGAGCTGACTACCGATACTGAAAGCCCTTGGACCCTCCCCGGCTCAATCCGCGAATCGTTGGTGGATTGTACGGCAAAATGTAGATGTTTGGTCAGAAAGGGCTCAACGTGCTGCGGCGACAAATCCTCGACTCTTCTGACTGCCACCATCTTCATCAATGCCGATGTCAGAGGAACTGTACCCGACATCTTCGAGTCCGATCCTGTCATTCGGTCCATGGCAAAGATGGCAACAGATCCGACCAAGTTTCGTGCTTGGTGCCACTCCGTCTCGGCTACAGGAGGTTTGCCCAGAAAGAAGTGAATCAAGCAAGATCCTTCAAGTGCCTCTACGTTGACACACACATTGGCCAGCCACTCGATGTAGCGGTTGTCTTGCACAATGAGCGACGCAGCGGGATTTTCTGCGCCATACCGAATGTTGGGCCTGAACACGGCCGTCCCGTCGCCATCGTCTTCCGACCAGGATTTCAAGTACGAGTGCGACGGTATAGAACCAGACGTGGCCGCCGAATGGGCCATCAGTCCCAAAGGGCTCGACGCACCGTACCAAGAGTTGATTTTGCGTTTCAACTGCTCGGCAAGCTCGTGGTTGGATATTGAGGGCGCAAATGTGTCGGCATAAGCATATCCAAAAGCGTCCGTGCTTCTGGCTGTGTCCGAGGTCCAAAACGTCCGATTTTCTGTCGCATAAAACGGCGTCAAAGGCGAGTCTGATGATTGAATTGTGCCCTTTAAGGAAGTGAAGCTGGCCTCACCTGCGGCCATAGGAGTGATCCAAGCATCGGGATTCAGTATTTGCCACATTGCCACAAGCCTATCCGTCATGGTGTGATGCAGAAGAAATAAAGGGTCAAAGGACGAGAGAGGAACATAGGTTAGATGGCCCTTGGAGCCTCCATAAATATGAATGATGTCATGTATCGCTTCGACAGAGTCCAGCTGTGATGAGCCTTGCGATGCAGCCCATGCTTTATTGCTGAAGGCGTTGAACTCATGGTAATTGGAGAAGATGATGTAGAGTCTCTGCTGAATCTCGGATAGCTTTCCCAAGAGTGCCTTGTTTGCTTCTTCATTGACTGACGGAGGATTCAACATGCTCAACGTCGTGTTTGGCGCTCGTTTTGTCTCATTCCATTCATTGAGCTTGTCGTACAAATTAGCTGGGGCCCAATTGATGTGGATAGTTCAAAGCGGACAGAGATTGCTCACAGGATACCATATCAGTGCGTCATGATTAAGAGGATTAAAGTGATACGAGTATAAAGGATTCTTGATATTCTGGATGCCATTGGGCCCATCTTGCTGTATCACAGGACTCCAAAAGACATCGGGCAGATGGGTTTCCCCTTGTGGTGCCGCGAGAGACCAATCCCAGTACGGGATTCTGAAATCCGCCGCCGCTTCTTGGTACAGTTGACGCTGGGTAGTGTTTGTGAACATAAGGACAATTTCGTTGGCAAATTTGTGCAACTGTTGCTGTTTTTCTTTGTCAACGGACTGCCGACTGCTCGCCTGTTGCTGCGACTTGGTAGGGACTGCGAGCTACAGCACATTTACCTCGAATAAAGCTAGATATGGCCGATGCCACATTGGGAAGAGCACGGAATTGTGTGTACAGTACCCCGATTGATTGCCGCCAGAAACGGGCCCTACGCCGTTCCATGCCGTGAAAGGAACACCGTGTATACCTGGCAAGATATCATGACAATTTCGTTAGTACATATGGCAAGGGTTCTTTCTCGCGTCATAATCCGGACTTACCAGCAACTTGGTACCACGAAAGAGGATCATCTTGAGTAGTAAATTGAAACATGCTGAGTGCCAAGGTGAACAAATCCCACTTGTATTTGTTGTCTCTCATTGACCTCACTTCCATTCTCAGTGGAAGTGTCCCGTCAGGTCGCGTTGGCAGACGACGGATGACAATGGGATCTGTGGTGTCATCTCGACGTCTAAACTTCCTGACATCGATTCCGAAGTCATAGGGTTGAGGATTTGCCAGAGACCGCAAAACAATGCTGGAGATGTACCACAGGGTACATATGTGTATTCGAAGCAACATGGCGAAAGGGCCTCTTCGCGCTTCTTATGGAGACAATTTTGTATCTTGAGGATAAAACGTTGTGTTTTGGGATCAATGCGATTCTGGACAGATTCTTCAAAAGACCTGACAAGTGGTAATGGAAACTCGTTTTGAATGGTTGAAGGAAAGTCTGAATTGATTTGGTAGGCAAAACCTGGAGGACGGATCACGAGAAAGTAAAGTTGGTAGGTATCACAAAAGGCCTGCCGGTGTGACGTGGATGTTCGGAGAAACAAAACAAGGAATTGGCTTCAGCAGTCAGTCAATAGCCAGGTATTCGTAAGTCGTAAGCAGTATCAGGTCTGATCAGTGAGTGATAAAAGGAAGGAGGCAAGAAACGATTGGGGTCGTACATGAGGAGGCAGGAGCAAGCGGTCATGGAAAGCGCGACGAAGCGCGCACCAGTTCCTATCGCGGCCACCACGGGCCGATCTCTTGATCAACTGATAACTTAGACTTGATCCACCTTGTAGGGTACCGCTTCCGATTTCCTTGAGCTTCTGTTGAATGGTGCATGTTCTGCGAGTCGCTGACTGATGCACACGATCTTGTCCAACTTGAGCAGAAACGCTCTGTGACCCCATCTCTTCCAACTTGATAGCTGTCCCCTGAGAACGCTACATCATTCTTCACGCTGCGACAAGTTCTTCTTGTTTCACGAAAAGTCTCTTCTCCGACTGCGCAATGCCTCGTCATGCGCGCGGCCCACGGTGCTCCCACCTTTTCCCCTTTCCAGGAGCCCATCCCAAGTTAGACTTATTCAGACGCAGCAAAAACCTTGGTAAAAACGCCATTTAATCGCCGTAGCACGTCTTCGCCATTCTGGGCGATCTGATAATGTGTGACCAGTCGTCCACCTGATGTCTTCAGGCCGGCCTCTTTGCTCAGCTGAATGAAGCGGTCATTGCTGCATTTGGCCGACCCGAGATCGATCCAACACATGTTTGTATGCACGGGGTGAAGAACCTTTCCTCCCATCCCAGTCCACAAGGCTTCCACCTTTTTGGCCATATCGTGCGATGCTTTGAGCAGCCCATCACTCCCGTCGGGTTTCCTGCCAAACGTTTCATCGACGGCCACCCTACCACAGGCTGTAATGAAGCCCGGCTGCCTCATACCCCCGCCAATCGATTTGCGAACCCATCGAGAATGCGTCAGAGTCGTCGGCGGCCCAACCAGGACGCTGCCAACGGGCGCGCCGAGGCCTTTTGAAAGACACAGGCTCACTGTGTCAAAGTGAGTACAGTACTCGGGAAGTGTACCCGCACCGGAAGCAACGGCTTCCCAGAGGCGAGCTCCATCACAGTGCATCTTGATGCTGTGCTCTCTGGCGAATTCAGAGATGCGTTTCACCTCATCCAGGGGCATAACCGTGCCATTGAGGGTGTTCTCAAGGCTCATCACCCGAGTAGGGCAAGCATGCACATCAGTGCTTAGCACGACGTGTTGCTGCACATCTTCCAGAGTGAGGTAAACGCCATTCTTAGGGACCACTGGACTGACCGTCGCTCCGGTCAGTGTCGAGACTCTAGACAGACGACTCGGTCAGCCAAAGTGCCATAGACGCGGACATGCGCGTATGAAGCTTGAAGACGTCATAGAGAGAAGGGGGGATCACGAACCCACCGGCCTCATAATGGATGATATGCGCACGATGGTCGCACAGAACAGCATGAGGAGGTTGTGTCAACAGACTCCTCAAGGCTAGTTGATTGCCCATTGTCCCGGACACAACAAAGAGGCCTGCTTCTTTTCCCGCAAGGGCCGCCACATGGGATTCGAGGTCCTTGGTCGTCTGGTCCTCTTCAAAGACGTCGTCCAGAAGGGTACATGTCTGCACAGCCGCCAACATGGACGGCGTCGGCGTGGTCACGACATCGCCTAGCACGCATCACCGTTCTCAGTCAGTCATTATGTACGCACAAATAAGATGTCGAGTAAGGGCGGGTTGTCAAATCACTCCGTAAGTCCAACGACGACGGGCCCTTGACGCCAATCCATGCACTGGGCCCCTGTGTGCGGTTCACAGTCTCGTCAGACCTGTACCCCATACTGGTGGGTGTGCAAGACGAGAAAGGCTTCAAGCCGAGGGGCGCGTTCACGGCAGGCAGCGGATGGCAACGATGCTGCGGACTGAAGACTCTTGAGACGCCAACTACCGTGCCATGCGCGGCAATGCGGCGTACTTGGCGAGATAGCATATGCCTCATTGGCAGACACCGAATGGTAGGGTGACTTGTAGAGTAGTCATGATGGATTAGCATATGAGTGACGGCGAGTAGTTGCTGCTCCGGAGAAGGCTTGCTAATTGCTGTCCACCCTCCCAGCCTCGGTTGCAAGCTCGAGAGAAAAGAAAAGGGCCAGCATTGGAATGGATTATAGACGTGATTACCTAGCCTCCATTCGGACAGAGGACTGCCAAAGCGGCATAAGAAAGGCGAGCCCGCTTCGTTTGTGGTGGCCCATCTTTCTAGTCCTGCGGGTAGAGTTGAGGAGGGTACCTTTATCAGGTATGTAGTTGAGAACTTGAGAGGTTCTCAATCGCCGCAGCGCATTGTGAGGAAGTCGATCTCGTCTTGTCACAGTGGTGGGGGGTTTAGCGACAATCAACGCCATCTGCATCATCAACCCGTTCCCCCCTCCCCCTTCCCAGGCTTCGGCTTCCCTTCCCTTCCCAGGCTTCGGCTTCCTCCAGTTCAGCCAAGTCCTTGACAGCAGTCCGTCACATGACACCCACCAAATGCAACTACATAACACGATAACTTCCTCGCCATAATCATCTTCACCAGTCACACCACCCAGAGCCCTCTAGCAGACTGAGCATGAAGTCCTCTAGAGACCTTTCCACGTGCAAGGAGTACCTTGGGTAGTCTTCAACAAGGCCAAGCCGCATGTATGAGGCGGTTTCGGTGGACGGCCACGTACATTGATTGACTCACTCCCCAAGTTTCCAATTTCCAATCCTGGCCTGCCATTGGCTACGCGACGCTGTCAACTTGCTTTGCTGTCGCCGCACAGCGTATGTACACGGGCCACGTTTGGTGCATTGTTGGCCAACTCATCACTGCAGCAGCCAGCTTGCTGCTTCTGCGATACTCGGCCCCCTCCATCGCCAACGGCCGCCTCTGCTCCTCTCTCCCCGTTTGCATTCTGACTTGGCGCGGACGTTGGTAGGGACGTGGCAAAACGTGGCAGGTTGTGGCTTGTGGGTACAATAATGGCGTTCTTGTCCTGCTGGACAGGGCACGGAGCTGCATGGCAACACGGGGCCAAGCCAAGGGGAGCGAGCCTCTTATTATGCAGTGTAGTTGCGGACTTTCGAATCTGTCTATGGATCTCTGATCTTCCATTCTCTCTTTTTTTTTTCTCGCTGCTTTCTGGGTTACATACTTCTTTTCCTTGTCGTCCCCGTCTGCATCTTCTGCTTCCATTTCTGCTACGATATTTCTCGATTTACACACTGAGATGAGCTCGTCTCTTTCGTGATGCAGACGGGGCACGACAAGGCCCCGGATACTCTAGGGCCTGGGAAGCCACTCCTTTATGTTTAGGTTTCTTTCCACCTAATCGACGCGAGCTTTCGTTGATTCCAATCCATTTCGACCCATTCTGCTCCGCGTCAGGGGATTGAAAATCGCATTTGATTGCGAGTCTCTCATGTCAATGAGACACTTCGCAGTATGGAACAAATTATATGGAACAGTCCCATCCACACACGAGGCGTGTCGTCCGAGGCAATCATATAACACGCACCGCGCATATATTCGCTATATAAGCCCTGTCTGGTGTCTGGTATGCATCCGCTCCATAATGTTAGCTATGCCTTTCCATCCCGTGGACAAGACATGTCTGGCCAAATGTCAACCCCAGCGCTGGTATCGAGCAATAGTGCCATCGTCATAACCTCATCAGTATAAAGGAAGAAAAAGAAAGACGAGAATGAAAAGATATATATGCATCGCCTATCAGTCAGTCCAGGACGTGATAGAAGTCGCAAATGAGTAAGCTTTTTCGGGCAGTCAAGCTATCGGGCATTGATAGCCTGACAACCCGGGCTTATCTCTCTGGTTTTGCCCTGACGAGAGTACCATGTAAGTAGAGTGTGTCCGTTGATGTCATTCCTGGTCATAACCATCTTCTCGTTAGATTTTTTTCTTGTTTTCTTATTTTTTTTTCCAGCCCTCCACGTCGACATAATTCGAAGCCGATGGGCTCGTCATCGACTACTCCACTTCACGAGGAATTGCACGACGGCGTCGAGATTCGTCTCTTCCTTGGCGCTTATGCCATAACAGCATACTTCGCGCCCCTGGATCTGGTTCAGATCCAACTCGTCGATCAAGTCGTCGACGGACAGCTTCCGAGGCAAATCAGACTTGTTTCCCAGTACGAGCAATGGGATGCCCGCCAAATTCTGATAGCTCATCAAGGAGTGAAGCTCCTCTTTAGCTAAGGGGACGAGGTCTGGGTCGGCGATGTCCACAATAAAGACAATGGCGTTGACGCCACGACAATACCTCTCCCACATGATTCGAAACCTGGGCTGGCCACCGATATCCCAGCACTTTATCGAAACCTGGCCATGCCGGACCCATTTCATGTTACAGCCAACTGTCGGTATCGAGCTAGACAAGGAAAATATAGGTCAGCACTTGTTCTCGCTCGTGGACGCGATTCGGGCATGTATAGGTATGTGCCCCAGGCCCCGTGCATGCAACCCGAGACTGTCCAGGCCGCCCGACTCCTCGGTTTACAAGTTTGCAGCTTATGGGGTAAAGACTTACTCGAGAGTGAATTCGCCGCCCTGCAGAAAGAAGATGGTTAGTCGCTACGAAACACACCATAGGGGCGCGCCAAAGAACTTACACCGAGGGCTCTTAGTACCGACGTTTTCCCAGCATTTTGCAACCCTACGAGGGTGACTTCCATTTCCGATGCCCTATATCTCCGTCAAAATTGTGTACTCAAGTATACTTTGACGTGGCGATCCGGTCGAACGAGAAACGATGGAAAGGCTTACCAAAACAACCGCAACAACCAATCATACATGCGCCTGAAGATGCTTGTCATGTTTTCCGTTGTCTTTTGTTGTTGAGCAGTCTATTTGTTGCCTCTTACACGGCACAATGGCCTTCCCGAAGGTATGTCCAGCAAAGAAGACGATGGTAATGGCGGCGGCGATGGCGGCAGATATAAAGCGATGCGCCAGATGGGGGGATCGAAGGCTCCCGATCACAACGGCTGCAAGTCGCGCTAGTTCAGTATCAACACGACGTACTGACACGGCGTGGGATTAACAATCCGAGAGAGAGAGACTGAGAAGATGAAATAACAGTGAAGCAAGATTGCACAAGGCGTCTGAGAAGAGTCAGAAGGCCGTGAAGGGTGAAGGTGGGGACCGGACCGCCTAGAGACTGACTGCTGCACGATTGTCTGGATGCACTTGATCGAAGTGTTCAGATTGTCTGGTCTATCGGTCGGTTGGTCGGGAATCTGACTATTGTCGACGAATTCGTGGCCCGTCTGCGCTGGAGCTATGACAGAGGAACCGGACAGCGTGCGTCGGAATAGAACAGATTGAAAGAAGCAATGCACGAGAAGATGGATGCCTTCACGTTGGGGTTGAACAGTGATCAATGTTGAATCTTGATGCAAGCAGAGTGCAGCCCCACTCTGAGACGGGAGATGCGAGGAGAGTTTGTCTTGTCTGATCTTGTGTCTGGTTCTTGGGACTTGGGCTTTCCCGGGGGCGGACCCGTGCCCACTTTTTATCTTCCCCTTGCCTTTCTTTGCCTTTTGTCTTCAAGTTCGTGAGTTGTGAGTCGTGACGAGAATCGATGAATCGGCGTGACGAGCAGCCATTTCCCTTCTGCACAATCACCGACCTCGTGAATTCAGTCAGCCTCTGGTGCACGCACTCGGTCACTTGGATCTTTGTTGCCTCTCAAGTTGCCAGTCAGCAGACCCCAAGGGCCCAACCAACCTCATTCATTCCCCCATTCCCCATTCCACACCCCCGTCCAACCGCCAATTCAACCACCACTTCACAATCGATTCACGTGCACCACCACCATCCGCTACTTGCCATTACACCACCCCTTTCACCACCACTACCCTCTTGCCGTCATTCAGCACCCGTTCACGGTCTAGCCAGCGTAGCACGTCGCATTGCGCCAAACCTACCAACCTGAAGTTGACTGACTGGTGACGCCGCACGGTGACGGCTCAGCCCACCGGCGGCGCGACAAAGTCTCAGCCCTTGCTTGGTCTTGATCGTCTTGATCCCCTACCGAGTACATGATTCGAGTCTCATCTCATCCGAACTCACTTGTGCATGACAAGCCTGGTGTCTCATTGTATGCATGGTGCTCATTGTACTTCTGTACATGTATGTACTGTACAGGTCTGGCTGTACTTTGTTCCTGTTCTCTTCTGCGCTCTTTTGGTTTCGATCAACACCCCATTCTGTCGCTGGATGACTGGGAATCCCTTCCAAGTTCCAATTTTCCATTTGCCTCACTGTGATGACAGATGCCCGATTCGTCCTCATGGTTCACCGCTCATCGTGATCAACGGGCACAAGTGTACAAACAAAGGTGGTCCTCCCTTCTTTTTTGCGTGTTGCGTCCATTGTACACGCCTTGCTATTTGGTGGGTAAGTCGCCAAGACAACAAGGAAACAAGCAGAAGTAAGTAACGAGGTGTGATTCGAAATTCTCGCGTGAATTCATGCCTAATTACTTCCGAGTTTCCCTGTTTTTTTTTTATTCATCATGCGCGCCATAACTATGGCCTATCATGTCTCTGGTCACACACAAGAGGGTTTCGGTGAAGGTTCCTGTGGCATGGTTTGGAAATGGGGCAAACAATGCAGGTCATGTCACTTGAGGTGGCCGATTAATCCCATCTGTTGCTGAAATGCATGTATGGTGAAGTGATCAGCCCTGGTGTTTTTTTTTTTTTTGTCACTGCAAGGTGAAAAAGAAAGAAGCGCACTGGAGAACATACTACGCTTCGTTGTTTTGGCCTTGCGGTGCCGACCAGCTCTACAAAAGAAGGTTGTTTTCTTGTGAGATGGCATAACCTTGAGTAGGGTAGGGTGAGTGAGTAGGTTACCCAGGCTTTTGAGATAAAGGAAGGACTATGTGGCCGTTTGAGTCTCACCGAGAGGCCTGAAACGCTTGGCTGGGTTCATGCACTACCATGATCCGAGCGGATGCATGAAGACGCGCCGAAGGTATGGATGCTCGATCGAGTGATGCCTATGTCGGGTTCACCGTGACAATAGACGGACAAGCTCGATGCCAGAATGAATATGAGATTGACGCTTTGATTCTAGCGGAGAACAATTATACAGAATTATGTAAAAGAAGAACAAGAAAAAAACTCCCAAATAGAGTAGGTAGCATCGTCAGGGCCACAGCACACCCAAGACATCAAAGAACTCGCTATGCTAGAGGGAGAACAAACGCATGAATGGGTACATGATAGGACGCGTATGAAATGAGAAACTGACGCTTTTTGGACTTTTTACAACAATTCGATCCCCAAGAAACACCAAAACAGAAGGAGGAACAAAAGTCTAACGCCAAAGGAGAGGCAAAAACGCCGTACAATTCCATGTAGGTTTTGCGCGCCCCCAAATGCAATGCCAAACAACGTCAGCAAGAAAGAGCCAATATACAACGCAAAGAAGACAGATCTGTCGTGAAAATATGGTGGAAAAGAAAGACCCAAGTAAGCAAATAAGACAAGGAATCTAGAGAGATCCAACTAGCAGCTGATTAAAAACTGAACAGCCCGCTTCGCCGCTTGCCAAACGGATAAATGACAATCGCACTCATAAACAACCCGACCGCAATGCCGATAGCAATCTGAATCATACTCGCCGCGACATTGAACACCACCGCATTCAGAGGCTCTCCCTGGCTGAACTGCACCCCGCTCGTCCCGTTGACGACGGAAGACGAGTTGGTCAGCTGATTCGCCGTGCTGAGCCCGCTGAGGAGGCCACCCGTTGAAGCCAGACCCCCGGGGACTTGCGCGAAGATGGCGGGGATTAGCGTCGCGGCCGCAACGCCATGTCGGAGCCTGGAATACAGGTTGGCGAGGATGCCGACGGAGAGAGCGGCGAGCATATTGGCGATTTGCGGGCTAGCCACGAAGCGGAGCGTGCTGAACTTGTTGACCACGTGGCCCGTGAAGGCGATGATGACCATGGCGGGCATCTGCTGCCATTTTGCCTGGTAGAGGATCGCGATGCAGACAATGAAGGGGGGTACGAACATGAAGCCGTACGGGTAGGGGATTGGATTGGAGCACGTGGTCGCAGAGGTGGCATGGTCGTCGATGATGCCATAGAGGGCGGAGCCGACGGTGATGCCAAACCCGAGGAGGAGGGAGTAGACGATGGCGTAGACGATGCGGATGGAGCCGGGGACGATGGCGCGGGATTGCAGTTCCAGCGCTGAGCATACTGTGGGAGAGATGAAAGGTCAGCATGCCACGAGCTTCGAGGAGGGCGCGTCGGAACTTACACACTGAATACCCAGGAAGCAGCATCACAATCCCGCTCTGCGCCAACGCCGAAAAACAAAACAAATCACCCCCTCTGATGCTGCCAAACACACGAGCCAGAAAGCTCACGATAATCGTGGCCGTCACCTCAAACACATTACTGTACATGTTGGATTTGGGCGCCACAACCAGCTGCAGCAACCCGACGAGACAGCCCAAGCAAAACGCGATAGGCAGATCAATGATGCGCGCGGAGAAGGAAAGCGGCGCACACATGGCGCTGGTGAGCCCAAAAACGAGAACGCGGACCCACACGCGGAATTTGTTCCTAGAGCTCATGAGGTCTTCCAGGAGGTGAATCCCCTCGTCTACGCCAATGACATCGTGCATGACCTCTTTGTAGATGTGGTGCACGTCTTTGAGCCTGCCCAGATCGATGCCTTGCGTGGTGCGGACGATGCGTACCTCGGTCGTGTGGGTAGAGCGGTCGTCAAAGGAGATGAGCATGCAGCCGGGGAGATAGAGAAACTGGCCGTCGATTTCGAGCACGCGTGCTGTCATGGTGAGGTATTCCTCTAGCCGGTGAGTGGGCGCACCGTAGAGCATGAGAGCACGGCAGAGCTTGATGATGTATCCTTGCCGGGTCAGCGTTTCGGCAATGTGGACCGTGATGCGCGCTTCTTCTTTGTGCCAGTAGGCTCGTAGGCGGCCGCTGCTGGTTCGTCTCTTGATGGCAGGTCTCTTCTTGCCCGGGCTTTTCGGGTCGCCGGGCTGTGTATTCGGGTTTGCGAGTCTGGTAGAGGCCTCGACGAGGGTGGCCAGGGTCTCTTGAGAGCGATTCTGCTCATACCACCTCTTGCGGCCGTGGGTCGGGGTGACGCTGCCGGATCCTATTCCAGGAGGTGTCACGCCTCCGGTCGTGGAGGAACTCCAGTTACGACTGTGGCTCGGTGATCTGAGCAGGCTGGGGTCGGTGGGCTTGTAGAGTTTCAAGAGCTGCGACAGAACACTTCCTCGATATTGTTGGGGAGGGGGGACGCTGTATACTCCATCGTAGAATCGACCATTCATGTCGCTTCGCGTCGTCTGCGCATCGCCGACAACGGCTTCCTCGTCGGCCGGTGAGTCGCTAGTCGTGTTTGACCTGTATCGCTGGGTATGGACCCGAACAAGATTATACGCCTCCTCCCTCACTGTAGCGTCTTCCAACTCGTTCTCTGGCGTCTGACTGACGCTCTCGCCGACGCTTTCCATTCCGGTATGCCCCTGTCCCAAGTTTCGCATCGGAATGTTCAGGTCGCTTGGCGTGACATCTCCATCGCCGTTAGCCTGTATGGGGAAGGACTCCAGTGATGCTCGAGATCCAGAAGGCGAGTCTCGAAGAACCCTGGCGGCAATCTGCTGGGCTCGCTCCTGTGCAGCGACGGCTGAGATGGCCTTTTCCGTGTCCGAATCCAAGTCAATGTCCAAGTCCTTCGTCGTTGTCACGGATCCAGACGAGTTGGTTCGCAATATTGATGGTCGTTTCGGAGAAAGTGTCGCACTCTGCCTCTCCGACGTCCGGGCAGGAGGTTCTAATTTAATCGCGGATGGCCTTGTGGTCACTGTATTGTTATTGAATCTTACACGGCCCTTTTCCTTCTTAGCCGCTGCGGCCGCCGCAAATGTAGATGCTTCGCCGACGACAGCTGGAGAGGTGGCGGGCTCGCTCAATGGTGTAGGAGAATTCCCGCTAGCACTCGAGCCACAACTTGGAGAGACTATAAACGAAATCCGGCCAACATTACTGGCGTCGTCTGCAGCTCCGAGGTCCTGATGAAGAGGATCTAGCCGTAGAGCTGGACCTAGTCCGTATTCTTCATCACGCCGAGGATCGTCCTGCTCCGACTTGGGCGGCGATGTCATTGGAGTGATTTTGTTACGCAAAATTCGTCGCCGGACCAACTCCGCCTCAACAACGAGAAGCGCTCAAGTAGCACAGCTCCGTTTGGGAACGTGATGGTAGAGGAAAGCGCAAGAAGAAGACGGGAGGCGGAGGCGAGAGAAGAGTTCAAGGGAGCGACGACGAGACTAGCCAAGCATGATGCCCTGAAGGAGAGTATAAACGACCTGGTCAAAATTCCATAGGTAGCTTTCTTTTGTTGGTGATGTTCTCACTTTCGTTGCCGGCTGCTCGTCGCTCTAAGCCAAGCTGTTCGGCTTTTGGCACGGGACTGCGCGGCAGATTTAGCAATGTGAGCCAAGGGGCAGAAGGCCGCTTGTTTTATCCGATTCTAGGGCGAAGCAACTATGTACGTAATGTACTCTGTACATACCTACCTACATACCTACTCTGTACTCCGTACAGCATGAGGAAATAAGAACTGGGCCAGACTGAAACGACTGAAACGAGTTGAAAGCCAGATTATGGGATCCAAACCCATGTTTGAAAGCCCTTGACTTGTTGTTCAAGGCCCGCCGCACTCGGGTCTGTCGTTTGCGCGTCACGGGGCCTCACAAACTTGTATGTACATACATGGAGACCACAGGGGCTCGGCTTCTGATCTTTTTCATGGTGGCAGTAGGTAGCTTGAGGCGTGTGTGCATAATCGTAATGTTCAGAACCTCTCATAATCTCTGATTACCTAGATGAACACGGGACGGCTAATGAGCAGCCAAGGCTGGTCAATATTCGAATCTCCCAACCTAGTACGGGCTTTACGATCCGCCGCATGAGCCGCAAAAAAACGAGTCAGTCAATGGTTAGCGTTTTTCTGCTTGCTGCTGGAATCCAGGTACTGTGGCATATCGAACCAACCCTTTGAGCCAAGCTTTGGCTTTGTTAAGGCGATGCATAACACATCTCTGGAAGATTCGTCCACAAGGGGAGCGCCAGAGCCGGCGATTACCTACGGAGCACTGGACAAGAAAAAGTCTTGAAGAGATGCGGACTGCAAGAACACACCGGGAATAGACTCGATTATTGCGCGTTCCGAGTCTTCAACAGGCCGGGGTGGTTTGTTTGTGCTAATAAGTCATGGGCAATTTGGCTCGAAGATGGGAAAAGGCCGCGCCGGTCTACCGTCTAGATAGAGCAAACCCTGGCCCTGGATCTGGCCCACTTTTCTGTCTTCTATGTACCTATGTAGTGGCTTTTTTTTTGTCTCCTTTCTTTCTCTGTCAGTGGTCCACTACCTAGTATGTATGTGTTGTATCATGCATGTGCTACGGAGTAGGTACGTACTCCGTATGTACAGCGAAGTACATAAATGCCCGAGCCGAGTGGTCAACTTTTGCTATCAAAGCCTAAAGGCCCACGATATCATGAAAGGCCCTCGCCGCTGCAATTCCCCGTCTGTGTCGGGTTTGCTGCTTTTTGCCCTTGTCTATTTCACTGACTGTTGGCTCCGATAGGGCGACGCGCGACGAGCGGCTGGCAGCGTCTGTCAATCTGGATATCCAATCTGGCTACATGTCATTTCGCTGGCACTATGTCGTTTGGTACATAGGTACATACACATATGTACATACTCTGTACTATGTAGTCTAGCAAAGATTCCGTGACATTCAGGAATATGTATGTACCTTCTCTATGAGTCTATTAACGATGCTGCTGCGCGGCTGAGAGCTGCCACACGGCTTCATCCGCTGCTCGCAATCGCGATGCTCTCTTCTAGAAACCTCCGGAGATGCTCTGGCTCTGTCATTACTGTCATTACCGCCCAACCTGGCACATTTCGCTTACCCAGACTGCTGCCCTGCATGCCTCAATTTGCTCCGCTTCGTTTACTATGTACATATCTTGACCTGGAAATTTTCAACTCCTCGTCTAGCAGCGCTTCTGCCTGATGGCAGGCACCACAGTGTATTGTGCAAACACATGCGCCTTCTACGGCAAGGTACCTCGCTTGTCCGCTTTGTACGACCTAGCCTTGTTTGCCATGTACCTTGTTGGCATTGAAGCGGGTTGGTACGGCAAAGCTGGAAAGGGTATACATATACTCCATAAACCCAGGCATAGCCACTGATCGATCCTACTTAGGTACCTACTCCGTACGTAGATGGCAGAAGCCAAGTGTGCGCTGCGGAAGTACATCATGTGTATGATCGCGTCTGCATCGTTGGGCTACGATCAACTCTTGAGTCTTGATTCTTGACATGGACATGGAAGCGGAAACATTACTTCGCGCATGATGTGGCGCTGACTTTTTGACCAATGCATACCGGCACGTCTTAAGACTCGATTCCTGAAAGATAATACATACTCCATATGTAATGCAATGCATGGGTAAGACAGTGCGTTGAACGTTCGATACGAGCACTGTATCAAATTGACTGCCACGTCTTCTCATCGTGCTGTTTCAAAGCAAAATTTAGATATAGAGGAGGAATAAGCCATTGCTGGTGCTGGCAGCCGCATCACGTGACGGCTGCACCATTCGATTACCTATGTACATACGGAGTAGTATTCCTACTTTCAGTAGAAACTTAGTTTCTTGTTTGTCTCGACTCTCGGCAGCTGATCTAGGTACATACCTACACACGCCTAGGTACAACATTGCAGAAGCGGCCCGCCGGTAAATGCAAGATGCGACCCCACTGCTCCGATCTTGGAGATCGTACTGCGTACGTAAGAGGTGTGTATGTATGTACTGTGTACCTCCTATGTACATAGGTAGGTACGGAGTGCATATGTGCCTACATACAGAGAACTAACACTATCGATAAAGAGGCTTCCACGTGATCCGTTGTTATCGGCTTTTTTTTTTTTTGCATGCCGATAAGCCCTTGACATGCTGAGCAGTGTGGAAATTTGCGTAGCATCACCTTCTGTTGCGAAAACGTGCCAAGCATTCGACTTGTTGTATGCCGAATAAGCTCATCTGAATGCTTGGACAGTCGTAGCGACGATCACTCGAAATTGGCCAACGCGATTCGGTCCAATCTTGTTGTGTACATCATCTCTCTAGCTCCAAGCGCAGCTCGCTGCTGCCGCCTTCAGCCGTCATCATGTCTCCCCCGGCGACAAATACGCACTGGAATCATGAATTCAATACCCTTCGTCGCCAAGATCTCTTTCGAAACCCCCCCAAAGATCACACGGCGTATCCTGCACTCCAGCTAGCTGTTGATCCGCATATTGAGTCCTTCAATGCCATTTTCCGAAACGACGAAAAGCCAGGACTTCTCGCGCATGGCTTGGTAGACATCGGCACCAAAACCTATCTCGATGGCGATGAAAAAACCACTTCAGAGGACAAAAATCGAATACAGATCAGTATCAAAGACGTGATCTTGCAAAGACCGCAAGTCCCGCCGTCGAACAAGGCGGCTCGGAATCAACAGATTTTCCCCGCAGAGTGCAGAGAACGGCACGTTTCGTACAGAGGAAAGCTTTCTGCCACGTTCGAGTATAGAATCAATGGGGGCGATCCGTGCGAGTTCACTCGAGAAATGGGCCAGGTTCCCATCATGATCAAGGTAAGTTGCCGCCTCCAGTAGCGAATGGAATGGCCTGAAAAGAAGTCAAGTTGAAATTGACCATGGAGGTTTTAGTCCAACCGATGCCATCTAGAGAACAATTCACCACACCTGTTGGTCGAGCGAAAGGAGGAATCAGAAGAGCTGGGAGGATACTTTGTGGTCAACGGAAACGAGAAAATCATCAGGCTGCTGCAGGTCAACAAGCGCAATTTTCCGATGGCCATCAACCGACCCAGTTTTCAAAATCGTGGAGTCAACTACACTCCCTATGGTATTATCGTTCGATCGGTGCGACCCGATGAAACCTCGCAAACAAACGTCCTACATTACCTGAATGATGGTAACATCACATTCCGGTTCTCATGGCGCAAAAACGAGTACTTGATTCCGGTCCTTATGATTCTGAAAGCCCTGGCCGAGACCAACGACCGCGAAATCTTTGAAGGATTAGTTGGACCTATGGGCTCCAAAGCCACCGAAAACACGTTCTTGACGGATCGAATCGAGGTTCTCTTGCGAACATACAAGTCATATGGAGTGTACACCAAGTCGGAAACCAGATCCTACTTGGGCGAGAAATTCAGAGTGGTGCTGGGCGTCTCTGAAACCATGTCCGATTATGATGTGGGCACAGAGTTCTTGAGGAGAATTGTTCTTGTTCATTTAGGCAATGTCAACGTGACGGACGAACAGGACGACGACAAATTCCGCATGCTTCTGTTCATGGCGCGTAAGCTGTATGCGCTGGCCGCTGGTGAATGTGCAGTGGACAACCCTGATGCTTTGCAGAACCAGGAAATCCTTCTTGGTGGATTTCTGTACGCCCAGATTTTGAAGGAGCGGTTGGACGAGTTTCTAAGCGTCGGAGTGCGTTCGTCTATTCGAGACCTCTTGCGACGACGGCCTACAGTCACCTTCACATCCGAGGAGTTCAAAAAGGAGTTTCCCACCAAAATATTCCAAAAGGCCAATGAGAATATTGGCAATGCGCTTGAGTATTTTTTGTCCACGGGAAATCTGCAAAGCCCCTCGGGCTTGGACTTGCAGCAAACTGCCGGCTTCACCGTCGTAGCAGAAAAGCTCAACTTTCTTCGATTCATCAGCCACTTCCGCATGGTGCATCGCGGTGCCTTCTTTGCCCAGCTGAAGACGACGGCTGTCAGAAAGCTTCTCCCTGAGTCTTGGGGCTTCATGTGCCCAGTTCACACTCCTGATGGATCACCCTGTGGTCTTTTGAACCATCTGGCTCACAAGTGCAAGATCATGACGGACCACGTGGATGTGTCCAAGATTCCCGGGCTAGTACGAGAACTCGGGGTTGTGGACACGTCGTCGGCGCTGACGGATGAGAACGTCGTCGTCATGCTGGACGGCAAAGTCATCGGTTGGTGCACGCCCAAGGAGTCTCTTCGGATAGCAGATTGCCTGCGATACTGGAAGGTCGAGGGTACCCACGGCGTGCCGCTGCAGCTCGAGATTGGATACGTGCCCCCTTCTCGTGGCGGTTCGTACCCAGGAGTGTATATAACATCAACACCAGCGAGAATGGTTCGTCCGGTCAAGTATTTACCGCTACAGAAGGAAGACTTTGTCGGCCCGTACGAACAGCCCTACATGTCTATTGCAGTCGTACCTCAGGAGATCGAGTCAGGAACGTCAACACACGTCGAGTTTTCACCTACCAACATGCTGTCTATCCTCGCCAATATGACTCCGTTCTCCGACTTCAACCAATCGCCTCGTAATATGTACCAGTGCCAGATGGGTAAACAAACCATGGGCACACCAGGCGCGGCACTTCGCTATCGAACAGACAACAAGGCGTACCGGATACAAACCGGTCAAACACCCATCGTCCGCGCTCCTCTCCACAACACGTATGGCTTCGACAACTTCCCCAACGGCATGAACGCCATCGTTGCCGTCATCTCCTACACCGGGTATGACATGGACGACGCCATGATTCTGAACAAGTCGGCTCACGAGCGCGGTTTCGGCCATGGTACCATTTTCAAAACCAAGAAGATTTCTCTCAAGGACGATTCGCGGTCCCGTGCGTCCAAAAGCGTTACCAAAGCCTTTGGCTTCGCGCCACACAGCTACGTCAGCGCCGACTACCAGGCCATGCTCGACGACGACGGTCTTCCACACGTCGGGCGCCTCCTGCAAGAAGGCGACGTGATTTGCGCATGGCACACTGTCACCCCAGACTACAACGGCAATCTTGTCAATCTCGACGGCATCACACACTACGAGAAGTACAAAGACAGCGAGACAACCTTTGTGGAGGAAGTACGCCTAATTGGCGCCGAATCTGGCACGGAGCCCCTCCAAACTGTCTCCATCAAGCTCCGTATCCCGCGAAGCCCCGTCATCGGCGACAAGTTCTCGTCTCGTCATGGACAAAAGGGTGTCGCATCCCAGAAATGGCCCGCCATCGACTTACCCTTCTCCGAGTCCGGTATGCAGCCCGACGTCATCATCAACCCACACGCCTTCCCGTCTCGCATGACCATTGGCATGTTCGTCGAGTCCCTGGCTGGAAAAGCCGGTGCGCTACACGGCCTCGCGCAGGACTCCACGCCCTTTCAGTTTAGCGAGGAAAACACCGCCGCCGATTACTTTGGCCATCAGCTCATGAAGGCAGGCTACAACTACCACGGCAACGAGCCCATGTACTCCGGGACGACGGGCGAAGAACTCGCCGCAGACATCTACATTGGCGTCGTCTACTACCAACGTCTCCGTCACATGGTCAACGACAAATTCCAAGTCCGAACGACCGGCCCCGTCGTGCCCACCACCGGCCAACCCATCAAGGGCCGCAAACGCGGTGGAGGTATCCGTGTCGGAGAGATGGAACGAGATGCCCTTCTCGCCCACGGGACTGCCTTCCTCCTCCAAGACAGACTCCTCAATTGCTCCGACTACACCAAAGCGTGGATCTGTCGTCGCTGTGGATCCTTCCTCTCTGTGCAACCAACCGTCACGCCCTTTGCGCCTGGCAAGAAACGATCTCCTCCCAGTATGGTGCGGTGCAGAAACTGCGCTACGAGGCTGGATGAGACGGAGGCGATTGATCTTACGGAGGTTCAGGGTGAGATTTGGGAAGACGGGCAGGGTAATTGCTGGGTTGGTGGCGATCAGACTACACAGGTTGTTGTGCCGGGTGCCTTGAAGTATCTGGATGTGGAGTTGGCGGCTATGGGGGTGAAGTTGAAGTATAAGTTGAATAAGGCGGATGAGCCGAGAAAGGGACCCATGAGGCCTATGAGTGCTCCGAAGGCTATTCAAGCGTAAAGGGTGGAGGGTGGAAAGAAACGATAGCGAGATGGTGTATGTATGTGCGTGTGTAATGGTGCATGTGGGAAGATGGAATGGATTTAATCACGGTTTGTTTTTCCCTGTCATTTTGAACGCTATGTTGCGTGGTACATACGCATGCTAGATAGGTTCCTTCTTCACGGCGTCGAGCGGGCGTTTCATGTAATACCAGCACAGTGAACAGCAACACTTTTCCAGGCACATGGATTAACGTTACCAAGTTTTATCATAATACTATATATACGGGTCATTGCGCGTAACTTGGTCTTCATCCGAAGTCATCCTTCGTCTCTTCCATCTCTCCCATGAATCATGAAAACTTCTTGCTTTCCCTCCTCTCCCTCCCTCCGTCCTCTATCCTTGAATTTGAATCGTGTCCATTTGTATTTATCTTGCTCACGTACCTACCCGCCTCGCTCCCCCTCAAATTTCTTCACCCTCCGCGCATCCCCCGGCGCCAACTTGACCGCACTGAGACTCCTCTTCTCGGCTCCTCCTTCTTCCCCGGAACTGCCGTCCGCGCGAGCAGGCGTAATGTCCCCGCAGTTAGGCCTCTCGAGGTCATTGCCAAACACGTCCGCCGCATACATCAGCACGCCGTTTGTCCAGCCAAAGCCCTCCACGACTTCGTACTCGCCCCCGCTGCCGGCTCTGTTGACAGCGTTATCGCTGTACTTTTCAAACATGATGCCCTTCTGCTTGTCGGTCAGGCCCTGGAGCTTGGGCGTCGCGGAGGTAGACCCCCCCGTGGCGTACCAGGTACAAAACGTCGAGTCGAGGTACCGCTGGCCTATTGTCAGAGCTGTGTCCCGCACGTCTTGGTAGGAGGGATCATCTTGGCCAAACGTCGGGGGCGTCTTGAGAAGACCGGCCATGAGGATATGCATCAGGGAAGGCCACACGTTGGGCTGGTCCCACTGCTCAGCTGTCTGGAGATTCGTGGTAGGGACCCCGCCTGGGCGAGCTTGGAGGTAGTCCGCGACGCGAGCGTAGACGGTCTTGACGGCATGCGGATTGTTCTTCAGGTAGGCCGGGGCGGCGCCTTGCCAGAAGGGGTAGAATTGGCCAATGTGGAAGACAACCTGCTGGTTGGGAGGTGCGGTGTTCTCGTCAGAGGGCAGGAGATCGTCGTCGCGGATGGTGTACATGTTTTGTGCTGAGGAGGTCATGTTGTAGTCAAAGTAGCTGAAGAGCGTCTCGTTCCACATGATTGCGTGGATGGCTTCGCTGCGCGCGTCGGCCCTGTCCATCCATTCGCTGGCGGCAGTCGAGTTGCCTGTCTGATTGAAGAATTGCGCAATGGCGACCTCGTTGCCGTACAGGATCGAGTTGAGGCACACGGGAATGATGCTCTTGGGCCTGTTGCTGCGAAGGGGGAAGTAGACGTCTCGGGCAGAGTCGGAGGGATTGGCTAGCCAGCGGGAGCTGAAGTCCATGCCACTCTCTGCTGAGGCTGCAAAGCTAGAGTACAGCTCCATGCGTTCGGATTCGTTGAGCTTCTTGCGCTCGGGATAGATGATGCCCGACTTGGCATAGTAGGACGAGTTTGTGGCCATCTGGTAGTCTTCTCGGAAAGATTCTGGCCGCGGTTGCGTATTGTTCACCACATAGCGGTTGAGGCGATATGTCTTGCCGTCGGCCTCAATCTCCACCGTTCGATTGGTCATCCAGAAGTCGTGCTCCTTGACCAAGAGCGGCAACGCACGGTCTAGGATACTCGTGTCGTTGGTGTGCTCAATGTACAGTTTCACCATTTGCGGCAGCAGCGGGGGCTGTGATCGATTGAGGTAGTAGACCCTCGCACCGTTGGGCACGAAGCCAAACTTTTCCACAAAGTCGAGGAAATTCTCAATCGTGTTTTTCGCAATCTCGGTGAAGGAGCCCTTGGTTCGGAGCAGACCCTCGAGGATCCAATACGAGTCCCAGTAGTACGGCTCTCGGAAGCGACCTCCCGCGACAACAAAGGTCCGGTTGACGGGGATGAAGCTGTTGGGACAGTCGGAGCAGTTGGAGCCGGAGCCGCTGTAGGTGCGGGTCAGGTCGGGCCATATGTCGATGACTTTGGCCACAAATTCCTTGATGACGGTGTCGTTGAGTTTGTCGAGGAACTGCGGATCGGTGGTGAGGTTGGCCCTGGGGACTTGGTCCAGTTCATGGCCTGCGTCTGCGAAGTAGGTCGACAAGAAGTTGTGCAGGGCTGTGTCGTTCTTGAGAGGCTTCTCGAGCTTGTCAAACGCTTCTTGTATGACTTTGAGGGGTCTTATGGCCGGCCTAATTACGACAAAATTAGTCATGCTTCTGGTATGCTTGTTGCCGTACCATGGCGCTTACATGTCGACAAAGGTCTTGGAGTCGGCGAAGGGCCGCGCCAACTCGATCTCTTTGAGGATATCTCCATGACAGTAGATTGGGGAGTCGCAGGGGGCAACGACTGAGCCATTGAAGTATATGGCTTGGGCGACTGGAAGGGTGGCGGCAGTCAAGACTGCAGCCGTGAGCCGGCGTACGTTGGTCATGGCGGGCTGTGCTGGAGTTGTGTTCAAGACATGTACGCCAGAGATCCGTTGAAGCTCTGCTGAAGCTGGGTTGGGGCTACGTTCAAGATATAGACACTGTGTTCAGCAAGCATTGCAGAGCCTCGGCTGTCTAACCTGACAAAAGCAAGCTGTCGGCGGCGTGCCAGCTCCGTGTTGAGAACTTGAGCAGCGCCGACATTGGTGCCACAGATGAAGCTTCTTGTTTGCCTTTTGCGGAACAATAGTACATATGACGAATGCCAAGCCGTCTGTTGTATGCAACTTGTGGGGGTGCATGTGCATTGTTCATTTGTTATATATGTGCCCATCTACCTGGTATGTATGTATCATGTAATGTAGGTAGATAGTCTGCGCCGCCGGCAGCATATGTATTCCCTTTCCTTCCTTGGAGTCACGAAGCCACAAAGCCACGTGGTGATGGACTATGTGGTCGGTCACTGGTGCAAAAGACCACCGAACGCCCTTCGAGAATCATTCAAAGTCATTGAACGCCAGAACCATTCAAACGCCACGATAAACGCCATTTGTGCTGTGAGTCGTCAAGGATATCATCTATGTTGTACATCATAATAATACCTTACTTGCATGGATGGAGCCGGTCCATTTTGCGACTTCTCATCATGTCACGCGTCAGGACTCAGGACAGGACTCAGACAGCAACTGCCTCCAAGTTCCATGGAATCTGCTAGTCTAGCTCTCCGAGTCTCCATAGGTACCTATGCCGTCGCGTGTAGGTATTGTTGGCCTGGCCAATTTCCACAATTTCATCTATGCGTCATGTTAATGTTAATAGAACCGGAAACGGACGCCTTTTAGCTCCGGCTTGGAACCAGCAATGAGCTGGAGCATGCCATTCAGAAGCCCAACGAGTCAGCCTAATCACTCGGCAAAGGCGTAGCTCGTGTGTCCAGAGTCCAGACTCTAGACTCCAATGACTTCCTACCTCTCAGCACCGGTTTATATCCATGTGTCGTTTTCAATGTGTGGTCGATTCCATCACTACGGATCTCGGAAGGTTACAACTTACCACTGTATCGCCGCTTTGGAGACGGCCCCTCCCAATGGCCGCGTTGACGGCCAGAACAATATTTTCCGGCTATCTTCTGTGTACAGCCTGTGCGATAGTCGGTCCTTTGACGACAATGTCTCGATGGACACGCGAGGGGACGACTAAAGGAGTGGCACGCGGAGTTTGAACGGGCCCGACGGTGCCGCCAACGCGCTGCAACGGCTCCTTGGATGATTTCTTCAAGGTTACGTATTTGCTGATTGTTGGGAAGTCGGGAACGCGTCAGTCGCGCTCTTCAGCCCGTCCTCGTTCTGCTCCCAGATCTTCCACGACCTGCACCATGGAACGGAATTCCGTCCACGCTCTGTCATAAGCTGTTTTTTGGAAAATATTTACGGAGTATAAGACGGAGCCACACCGTGCCACATGTGCAAAGGTGAAAGAGATTTAGGTTGGGCACATCACGATTCACGAACACTCAGTGCAGAAACGCCCATCTCCTCAGAAAAAAATTGTTTCCATCACTACGGACGGATCACCCTTGTTCCCTCCCAATCTCTTCCCATTGCCATCTCGACAATGGTCGGTACACGAGCCACTCCAGCCCCCGAATCGGGCCCTTCCGGCCAGCACCACGCAGCGACAAACGACATCAGCGCGAGGAGGGAGGCCATCCGAGCACAAGCCGACCTCTTGGAGGCGGAAAACCGCCTCGCTCGCGTCACCCGGGAGGCGAGGAGAGAGACTTGAGGTAGAGCAGCAGATGGATCCCGCCGGCCTCCGCAGGCCCGGCAATCACGACGAGTCCAGTCGTAACGAGGCGCCTCTTGACTCCCCAAGAGTGCGTTCCCGGGAGGATTCCAAGATCCTTTCTAGGTGAGCACCTCAGTTACACTTCAGCATCTTCATTCTTCACCAAGCAGAAGTGTTCCCCTGGGAAAAATATCTGCGATATGCCATGGACCGCCTCAACTTCATCAGACAGTCCAACATACACGAAGCCAAACTGTGGGAAGACGCCGTTATGTCATCAGCTGTTTTTTTTAGTATTCCGGTAGTTTATCCCGCTACGAGAGCGACGCGGTTTCATTTTGGTTTTCTGTGTTTTGGTGGCTGCTGTCCAGATCGCACCCTCCCCGATTGACGGATTCACCAACCTCCGCCCCGCGAACGGAACGTGTCTTGATGCGCCATCAGGGAGAGGGGTGATCAGGTCCGCTGATCTCGATCCTGATGTTGTTTTCAATTTGAGGGGCGAAGCTGCCGCGTTACCACGGTGGCTTCATACTGGGGCAGTTGAAAAATACTTGGAACTCTACCGCCACACATCCGTGGTATATTTTGCAACGCCTGCATTACCTTGTTGAAAGTGAATGCAAGCATCTCACAATGAAACGGATGAGTCTTAGAATAAATGAACGAGAATGAAGTAGATCAACAAATTGTGAGCGAGAGGATTGCTTTCAGAGTTTCAATCTACCTTCTCGCATGTTCCACCCAGGTCGACAATATCCATACAAAAAGCAAACTCCTCCAATCGAGTGTGTAGCGCCGCTATAAGATGAACCATGATCAGAAACATACTTTGTGCGTTTGCTTCATGTTTCTCAAATGCTTCAAAGAAAAGCCAGAATTACAATCATACAGAACTGACCCAAATCGACGGAACTGCATATCTCTCTTTTATCGGCGCTCTCGCATCAAGATTGTCTGTTCGCCGTCGCTAAAGCGCTCATGTGCCTCCATCGACAGAGCGTTTCAGAAACGCAAGAAAAAAGTGGCGCATGCACAATGCGCTGCACCAGTATTTGAATGAACAGCAGAGTCTCGATTTATCGTGCTGCTCACACACGTTTCTTGGCTTTACTCCTCGAAATCTCCTCATCGTCATCATGCCTTGGAAGGCTTTGTGTTCGCCTCTTGGGAGCCGCACTGGGTTTTCCGCCGCTTGGACTTCGCATCTGTGAATGCTGAATGTCTGTAGTATATTCCATTATCGCCCCGCTTCCCCTGGCTATGATTTTTCCACCAGTGTCCTACTCCGTGCTCCCACACATGTTATTCGTGTTGCGTCAATGCTGTATCAATTTTTTTTGTCGAACCTTCGTCGCGATTAAGCGGCCGGCTGCACTGTCTCGCGAATGCTTTTGGCGGTACCGGCCAAATCGGTAATCTTGGCCTTGGGATTCTTGACATGGTAATCAGCAATCGCGGCTTTGATGGCGTCCTCAGCAAGCATGGAGCAATGCACTATATGATGTTAGTGTAAACGACCGAGAGCCCCACGAGACGAGATAGAAGAAAAATCGAGCCGGTGCATACATTTAACGGGCGGCAGGCACAGCTCCTTTGAAATATCGACGTTGCGAATTTTGGAGGCATCCTCCACTGTATAAAGTCAGTATGCTGTCTTTGACTTGTCCGTCGCAAGCTACACCTCGTCGCCTTCGTCAAGGTTGCGAAGATATGCGCGCGATGCGTGACATGAGCCACGACGAGTTTTATGCCAAAATTCCGACCAAGGGGACGAGTGAAAAACTCACATCTCATGCCTTTGACCAATTCTGTTAAATAACTTGAGCTGGCAATAGCAGAGCCGCATCCAAAAGTCTTGAACTTGGCATCGGTGATTGTGCCAGTCGCCTCATCGACGCGGATCTGCAATTTCATGACGTCGCCGCAGGCGGGGGCGCCGACAAGACCCGTGCCGACGGCAGGATCTTTCTTATCCATGGAACCGGGATTTCGAGGTTTGCTATAGTGGTCGAGCAGTACAGAGTCCCCAAAGAAGATGTTAGCTTAATGAGCCGAGAAAAAAGAAAGCTTCAAGTCTGATACATTCGCGCGACCAGCGATCGCAGCCGTTTAAGCGAACATCAATGTATCGTGGGGAATATTTTGGGTGAAAAGTGACTCATCTTTATCGTGATAAAACCTCCGGCCGGCGAGTTGAGGCGCGACGGCGGCGAGAGGCGAAGGCATGGCCCTTATGGCGCGAAGGGGTGCTCGCATTGAAAACATTTTGAGTCGGTAGATGCGAGTGATGCTTGGATGAAATTTGTGAGAGGTAGACGGTAATCTTGTAGCTGCGATACTTGATTTGACGTGTTGCTGAAATGGCGATGTGGAAAGAAGAAGAGGCTGGTAGCACAATGTCGTAATGGAGATGTGAGGGGGCGAGGGGAATGGTGGCGACACCGGGGGAGAAAAAAGATGGGATCAATGGACTTGGCTCGGCTGCTCGGGCGGAGATTGATAACCAAAAGAGTACATACCTATGTATATCGGTACATCATCCATGTATGTATGTACCCCAACTTGAGAAGTTACGGAGTACATCATAGGTGGAACAAACAGGGCGCCGAGCCAAATGGAGTTCGTTGCTTGCTGTACGCCGGCTCAATGCCAAACGCCGAGCAACTCCGGCTGTACAGCACATGTACGGAGTATGTACATATGTACAACGATGTACCGGCTTCTTTGCTGCAAGGCTGCAGCGCTGCGCCAATCATAATAACGAATTTTCACTACTCAGGCAGCACAATGACGTAGAAGGAGACCTGTGCGAAGTATGTTTGTACTCTACATGTACAGTCCTCGGTGATTATGTATGCACAGTGAGTGATGACGGCAGTCGTCAGCGGCGCCACACAAAGATGTCGCGATTCGCGAATCAAGACTTCTTCTCTGTGACAGGTCAAAGACGACGCGTCAATAAGCCGATTGAGGAGACGACGAGATCTATTGTCCCGGCTTGCCTGTACAACATGGCAGTGTGCCAACACTAGAATATTCCTCGCACAGCACGATCGGATCTTTCCATCCTCATCTACACGGAGCCCTTGCTGTCTCTCCAATGGCTGCCTTCACAGATGATCCGGACGCACAACCGTCGCGGCCCTCACTCGACTCGCTCTCGACCGTGTCTACCACCAGCCTCGTCTTCGATCGGCTGCAGGAGGAGATGGACAAGGAACTATCCGCCCGACGGACCAGCGCTCACGTCCACCACCTCCCGTCGTCCATGAAAGACGAGCCCGACTATCAGGACTCGGAGGCGGGACCGTTTCTCGGCGAGCCTGGCGTTCCGCTGAGGCCCAAGCCCGTAGATAGAGGCCTGCGCCGTATCTTGTGGATTATCTGCGCCGTCTTCGTGGTTGTGTGGCTCGGTGGCTTGGTCGCCTTCTTCATGTCCGGATCCCATAAGCACGCCAGCGACTTCGAACACGATCCCGACGCCACGATACGCGGCTCCGGAAAGCCCATCACCCTAGACCAGGTCCTCGGCGGCTACTGGTATCCGCAATCAAAGGAGATCAGCTGGATCGCGGATCCCGACGGAGACGATGGGTTGTTACTCGAAGTAGGCACCGATGCTGGTTTCTTGGTCGTCGAGGACGTACGCGCCAACCAGGATGGCGCAGCCGTTCACGATAAAGTCGATCCTGGTACCAAGCTCGCCAAGTCGCGGACGCTCATGAAGAGCAAACACTTCACATACAATGGCACGCGAATGACACCGGAATGGTGGGATCCCAGTCCGGATCTGAGAAAGGTCCTGCTGGCCATCCATCGCGAGAAGAACTGGCGCCACTCCTTCACGGCAACCTACTTCATCTTCCATGTCGACTCCGGCATCGCCGAGCCTCTGGTCCCCAACAATGATGGAGCCACGGTCCAGCTCACAGTTTGGAGTCCTAAAAGCGATGCCGTGTCCTTTACCATGAACAACAATTTGTACATCCGGCAGCTCAACGGTTCCAGCGGCGGAGCCGGTGATTTGGTCACCATCACCAAGGACGGCGGCCCAGAGTACTTTTACGGTATCCCCGATTGGGTATACGAAGAGGAAGTCTTTTTCGGCCGCTCAGCGACCTGGTGGTCCAAAGATGGTAAGTATCTCGCCTTCCTATGCACCAACGAGACTGCGGTCCCGGAATACGCCATTGAGTACTACGTCCAGCGCCCGTCGGGCAAGAAACCCCTCGTGGGCGAAGAGGCGTACCCGGACATCCGGAAGATCAAGTACCCCAAGCCAGGAGCCCACAATCCTGTGGTCAACGTTCAATACTACGACGTGTCTAAGGGGGAAGTCGTCTCCGTTTCGCCCACGGACGGGTTCCCGGATGACAACCGCATCATTTCCAACGTTGTCTGGTCCGGCGACAAGGTTCTCGTCAAGCAGTCCAATCGCGTGGGCGACTTTGTCAAAGTCATTCTTGTGGACCCGGCCGCGCGAGAGGCCAAGACCGTCCACAGCGTTAATATCGCAGATATCGACGGCGGGTGGTTCGAGATCTCCCAGACAATGACGTACGTGCCCGCGGATCCGAGCAAGGGACGCCCGCAGGACGGATATGTCGACACTATCATTCACGAGGGTTACGAACACATTGGCTACTTCACGCCTTTGGATAATCCCAAGCCCATCATGCTCACCTCGGGGCGGTGGGAAGTAGAAGACGCCCCCTCGGCCATCGATCTCGCCAACAACCTCGTCTACTTTGTCGGGACCAAAGAATCCTCCATCCAACGTCACGTCTACTCGGTGAAGCTCGACGGCTCTCAACTGACCCCCTTGACCGACACATCCTCCGAAGCCTACTACGGCGTCTCCTTCTCCTCCAACGCCGGCTTCGCTCTCCTCTCCTACAAGGGCCCTAAAATACCCTACCAGCAAGTCATTTCCACCCCATCCACGACTCACGCCTCTTACAACCGCACTATTGAAGACAACGCCGTGCTCGCCGACCGGGCCAAGAAGCACGAACTGCCCATTCTTCTATACGGCACCCTCCTGCTCGATCACAACGTCTCGGTCAACTACCTCGAGCGCCGCCCCCGCCACTTCGACCCCAAGAAGAAATACCCCATCCTCTTCCAGCAATACTCGGGCCCCAAGTCCCAGTCCGTCACCAAGAAATTCACCGTCGACTTCCAAGCCTACGTCGCTTCCGCACTCGGCTATCTTGTCGTCACCATCGATCCCCGCGGCACAGGCTTCCTTGGCCGCCAGCACCGCGTTCATGTTCGCTCTCACATAGGCGTTCTCGAAGCACAGGATCACATCGCCGCCGCTCGCCACTACGCCTCCCTTCCCTACGTGGATCCATCCCGCCTCGCCATCTGGGGTTGGTCCTACGGCGGCTTCCAGACCCTCAAGACACTCGAGCAGGATGCCGGCCAGACCTACTCGTACGGCATGGCCGTCGCGCCCGTCACAGACTGGCGCTTCTACGACAGCATCTACACAGAACGCTATATGCGTCTCCCACAGGATAATCCCGCTGGCTACGACGCCACGGCTATTCGCAACGCCACAGCTCTAGGCATGAATAAGAGGTTTCTCATCATGCATGGCTCTGCGGACGATAACGTACATTTCCAGAATTCGCTGCGCTTGCTTGATATTCTGGACTTGCAGAGTATTGAGAATTATGATGTTCATGTTTTCCCGGATAGTGATCATGGTATTCGCTTTCATGGGGCGAGCCGCATGGTCTATCATAGTATGTTGCCCCCCCTTTTCTTTTGAAAAATATATATTTTCTTTTTTCCCTCTCCTTCCTGGCCACACTAGTGGGCTATTGTGCGCCATCCTGTTGTACATATCTTCCTTCACCTTCTCCTTGCATTTCCCTGTCCATTCATCTCGCTTGTTTCTTTCCTGTCTTATGTTCTTTTTTCCCCTTGAACTATCAACTCTGTCTCATCTCTTTTCGCGTCGTCCCCGCTAAAGTGCAGAAACGATACCCTTACCCTCCCTTCCTTCTACACGCCCACCCCCTCCTCAACTCCCACGGTTTTGGGCGATTTTGAGAAACACGGGAAGGGATAACCCATATTGCGCGCTCGCACTATCTTTATATAGATCTTGCGTTTACTGACCTCTTCTTCCCCCTACGCATCGCAGAACTAAACAACTGGCTTATCAATGCCTTCAATGGGGAGTGGCTCAAGGTCAAGGATCCGAAGCCCATTGATACAAAAAAGCGGTGATTGGTGGCCAGGTGGCCGAGTTGGTGTCACAGATGCTGTAGCCGTCATCATTATGCAGACAAGACAAAGAATAAACAGAGACGACTGGGAATGGTAAATTGACCGAAAAAATCCAGTCTCGCTGCCAGTGGGGACCACCTTGACATGGACCCAGCTCAAGGAGCGAGCAAGAGCTGCGCGTAGAGAAATTTTGGTGGAGTCGATACGACCCATCATCTACAGAGTCACACTCGTATAAGATATGGAGCAAATACATGTATAAAAGTGCCAAAAAAATTGATTATTGTCATACAAATGCGGGGGCGGGCAGCTTCCGATTGCGTCCCTGAATTTCTCTTCGTCTGGCCTGATATGATATTCATGTCTGCCTCCAGTCTAGCTGCAGAAGACTCAGTTTTCTCTTTTCATTAGAGCCCATCTTCCAGATACAACAGTTTCCGCCTTTCCCAGGGTTTCCCTCCTTCTATTGCAAAGAAGAGCAAAGGAGCACAACAACAAAAAATGACAATAAAAAAAAGTTGAAAAAAAGTAGCAAACAAAAAGAACCAGACCACCGAATACCAAGTGTCATTACAGAGGCATCCGATATCGCCGCCATTCTTCTCCGCCACTTTTCTCCTTCGCATCTAATCATGACGTAGAGTGAAAGAGTAGTAACCACAGTTCATCAGCTCGATGAGGTCCTCGAGTCATCGTCTCCCAGAGACAGATGATGGTTCGCTATGTCTTCATATAGATTCTCGCTTCATGCCTTTTGTCTGTCTGGGCAACATTGTTGTTGGGCTTGTTGTGGGAATGTGTGCAAGGAAACAGGCCAAGACCGATAAAATTTCATCTAGTATCCGAAGCCGGTTTGTTGCGGGGCAAAGCCGTTGGGATACTGCTGATATGGCATCTGTGCAGGGTTACCCATGTTGCCGCCCGGCCCAGCAGTAATCATGAGGCGACCAGCGCCCAGAATGGGTGTTGTCTCATCGGTCTTCTCCTGCTCCTTATCTTTGGCCTTGCGAGCTTCATTATCAGATTTCAACAAGGCAATTTCCTTGGTTTGCTGCGCTAGCATGTTGATCAAGTATGGCATGGTGAAGTCGTTGAGGCCATTGCGCCATGATAACTCCAACACGAGATCCGGGCGAATGAGGTCGTTGCATGCGTATAGCATGCCAGTGTAGCACTCACGATGCCCAATGTCGACGAACTAGGTGACGTGCAACGTTAGTTGGGGAGCTTCCTGATCATCCAATATGATAACACAATGCGAGTACATGATGGTATGGGTACATGAATCACGTGGGACTTACATATCGTAACAGGTCGTTGACAATCTCGCTCTTTCCAGACATGGCAGAGGTCTCAATGGCGTCTTTGTAGAGCTTGTCTTGTTTGGATAAAGCGATCGACTTCTCCCAGCGCTTATTCTTGCGGTATATACTAGCGGCAATTTGTCGGAAGAAGATCAAATCGTGTTTCTCAAGACGGCTGGCCAACTCATTTGCATCGTAGTTGTCGTAGTTTTGCACGGAGTCTTTCAAAGTCTTGTAGTCTTCCTCTTCAATAAGCAAATCGTTGACGGCCTCATTGACAGTGCGCTTATTTTGTGTCTGAACGTTGAGCAGGAATGGCTTGATGAGGGGCAGACTGTCATTCTTCTTAAACATCTTAACAACGCGATTGACATCGATACGAGTCGTCAAGGAAGCCAAGAGGTCGGTAAGCAATGATGGATGCTGTTCAACGTAGAACTTGATAGCACGGTAGTAGATTTCCAGATTAGCAACCTTAACGACAATCTCCTTGAACTGCTGGTGGTCCCAAGAGTTCTCCGGATGCTCGATAACTGCCAGGGCAGCATTGTCAAATTCATCGTAGTGGTAGTAGCAGAAGACGAGTTCAGGCCATAGATTAGCCTCCTCGCAGGCGCGGATCATCTTTGGCATGTTCATTCTTGACCAGAAAATCTTGATGTGCTCCATCAGGCGCTCAGGATGGTATTTGGACAGGGCAATGCCCAGCTCAGTGAACATTCCCATGTGGGCACGCTCAAGACCAAGACCTTGCTCGAGAAGGCTGATGAGTTCATCAAAGTAGCCATTCCGCTCGTATTCCTTGACCAATGCTTGCAATTGCTCGGCATCCACAATCAAGTTGAGACCGCAAATCTGGGCGAGACGGAATTCCTTCTTCTGGACACAAGCCTCGTGAACCTGCTTCCATACCTTAATGTTGTTCGCTTTGCGAGCGCAGTCGACAGCAGCCTGGTAGTCGGCCAAGTGAACGAGGGTTGTAGCGAGCTTGGCCCAGTTGGAGACACTGCTATAGAATATCTTGGACGCCTCGAACAAGCCCTCCTCGTAAGCCTTGTCACCAGACTCCTCGATGTTGGCAACATTGGTGGCGCGCAAGAATTCCTCGAGTTCGGAGATTTGATCAAGACGAGCGTAACAGAACGCCAAAGCAGTGTCAATAATGGGCTCCCTGAGAGTCTTGCGGGCCATGCGCAGGTACTTGACCAGTTCTTCATTCTTCCCAGCCTGGGTAGCGATCTCTATCACCTCAGTGTGATTTTTGGGGTCTTCAGCCTTGATGTAGGATTCAAGGGCGTCAGCAACACGGAGACCGTCGAGTTGAGCTTTGGCAACCTTGCTCCAGACCTGGGGAATGTCGACCTCCTCGGCATAGGCCTGAGATCTGTCGATGCTGACAACGTGTTCCACCAAAACATCAACAGCAGCGCTCTTGTTATCAGCCTTTTTGTAAATTTCGAACGCTTCCTCGAACAGACCGACATCGATGCAAGACGTGGCAATTTCGTCAGCATCGTAGCTGTCAAGCTTGTGGATGTAGTCCATGACACGGCCTTTGTCGGCCTTGGCAGCGGTGAACATGAGGAGGTTCTGTAAGCTCTGATTGTCGCTGAAAGGAGAAGGCTCGAGAACAGTCTTCTCCAGGAGCTCTATCAGCTCGAGAGGAAGGTCATTTTCCAGGAAGGAAGCCACCGCAACAGAAACCTTGGCAGGATCAGTTGACTCTGGAACGGCAGTAGATATGACCTGGTCCACTACTGAACGGCGGTGGATATTGTTTTCGCTAAGGACAAAGTTCCAAAGCTCGGGATTTGATCTTTCCAGGAGGTATCGAGCCTGAGCACGATACATGGAATTCTCATTCGTAATGTTGACCAGTTCGAGATCGTTCTGGCCCTTTGAGTAGGCTATGTAGGCCAAGTTGGGGTCACGCTTCTCACAATATTTGCCCACAGTCAGTGTGTCGTATTGATCGTTGTCCTTCAAGAACTTCTCCGGGTTGTTGTTGGAGTCAATGTAGATCTTGGCGAGGGCATTGTAAACGGCCTGTTGTTGATTGCCTGCCTGCAAAGTGGCCTCCAAGAAAGGCAGGAGGATTTTCAAGCGATTTCGGGTTTCTACCTCGGACACGAGCTCATTGATGTTGATTTGCTGAGCATTGACCGTACTCAGAAGCTGTTTGATCATGTTCTCATCGCAATCGACGTCAAGCAAACCACCAAGAACGGCGGGAGTTCTGCCAGGGTTTACACGCTGAACGTAGGCCTCAATAGCATGGAATTGCTGATTCTGGTACAAGTAGAGAATCAAATCGTGGACGAAGTTGAATCGATCACAGACAATGATCAATGGCAGCTGTTCTGGTAATTTGGCCTCCTTCAAGAAGTTTTTGACCTTCTCTGGGTTATAGTGGTTGCTGTCTCGGCAGACACGCTCCACTTCGTTGAATTGACTTGACTTAGTGGCGGCTTCGATGTACTTGAAATGGACATCAGGATCTTCAGAGAGATTAACGATACTGCCCAGGTAATAGAATAGACCCTCTGATGTCTTGTACTTCTCGAAAAGGTCGATCAAGCGGACGGGTCCAAGAAGTTCAGAGTACTTGGTCGCAATATTCACGACAGACTGCAGGTTTTGGCGAATGTTGTGCCTCATCATGGCATCGAGGCAATCAAGGGATAGCTCCACAGAAAGTTTGCCGAAATAACTGCTGAACCATTCAGAGTTGAAGTTGGATGTGCCCGGGATGTTGACAATGACGCGTTTGATAGATTCGGGATCTTCGTAGAGCTCAAGAGCTTTTTGAGGCAAAGGCTGCTCGCAAAGCTGAGCAATGCGAGCCTTGTCAAAGTGAGAAAACATGTCATTGCCCAAAATGGCTTCAGCAACCTGAGGCGCGTTATTCAAGTTCATCTCTAGAAGTCTAGTCTGCAGGCGCGCGTGCTCGGGCTTGTTCTCTTTCAGAGCGTCCAACAGGAAAGCGGTGGCCTGCTGAACCATACCCTGAGCCTGGAAGATATCACAAACTCGCTCAAAATCAACCATAGGACCTTGCTCGCTGTTGGCCAGCGCGGTAGCGAAATCACCGCCTTTCTCAGGATTGACGCGGATGATATGCTGCAAAAGCTGAATGTAATCGGGCTGATATCCGGTCTGTGTGGTATATGGCAGAATCTTGTCAAATTGGCCAGTTTCGGCAAGACCAGCGACAACCTTTTGGGGAACGTTGGCCTTGAGGTAGATGCCCAGAGCCATGTCAATATCGTGAGGCCGCACCATGTCACCTAATTGTTCAGAGCAATCCAGCTTGCCTTCTTTGAACCACTTTTCCAGCAGATGCTTTCGGTTCTGCTGAAGAACTGGACCAGCTAGCTCAAGGGTCTCGTGTCGGTTCAAGCCACCCTTGTCGAGAAGCATACCGAAGTATTGCAAGGTAAAAGCCATTTGACCAGGCTGAATTGGCAAACGCTTGAACTTCTCGATGGTCTCAGCAGTGCGAAGAAAACCTCGCGGAGAGTTTGCCGCAATTTTCGCTGCCTCCAAATAGTTCCCAGAGTTGAACAGTTGGTCGAACTGCTTTGCATAAAGGTTGTCCGCGCCAGGCAGTCCGGCTCGGGAAGCCAGCTTGATGGCAATCTCGGTATTTGCGGGGTTTTCGAGAAGATAAGGAATGATGGTTGTTTCATCAACAGTGACAAACAGGACCTGACCCTTACGATTGATACTCACAAGACCGGCAGAGTCACTGTCTGAACAGCTGGTGAAGATAGTCTCGCTCGAAATTCGGTTCATGAAGATCATGGTGCCAGTTTCTAGGTCGTACAAATGGATGAACCCGTACTTGGTTACCATAAAGATGACGCCATATTTCCGGGAAATTTGAAGAGCAACGGGGAAATCGTTTGTAGCCTCGGGAGGGAAGAAAATTTCGACCGCTTTTTTCTGAAAGCTCGGATTGGATTCGGCATGGTCGACTTCTACAACATGAAGTTTGGCGCCAGTGGCTGTTCTAACAGCAAAACTGAACAGTTTCGTATCTTGAGGCGCGCCTTCCAGCCGTAGGGATCCAAAAGCTGCAGCATGTCCCTCAATGGCTTGGCTGATGCCACGATCCTTGGAGTATAGTTGCATTGAACCGACCACGCGTCCCTGTTGAGAGGAGATGCCCACGGCGACCATCCACTTGCCGTCTTCGTTAGCACGATAGTTGATAATTTGGCAGCCCTAAAACGAGTTAGTCACTAATCAGCCTCTGCACCACAATAAGAAGACGTGTTTGATGAAAGGAGATGAGGGGAACGAACATTCAGGTTGGCATTTCGGTCAAACACCTTCGTAGGAGCATCTTGTGCAGCATCGTAAATATCCCAGTGATAGACACTGCTGGTTGTGACGAGGCCAAGGGTCGTTTCGTTTATCCACTTCCAGAACTGAACATCGTCATTCATTGTGCACGAATTCAGCTTTTTCTTCTCCTGCAAATCGAAAATCTGCAGTGTTCTTGATTGTGCCTTCAACGCAATAATCTGTTTGTTCCAGTGCATGATGGCACTGTCGGCCTTGATAAAACGTCGCGTGACATTGTTGCCATTTTTCAGCTCAACAATGACTACCTCGGACTGCGCAGCATCGTTCTTCTTCTCGCGAACACACACATATGAATCGGATTCGAGTGTCTGTAATGTACATAATCAACATCTACAGAACGAAAACTTACTCCTGTCTTCCTTGAATTGCAAACAGAGTTTGGTGCAATGCACTTACGCAGGAATTGAAGCCGATTGATTGCGTGTCCACCCCAACATTAGCAAGCTGTACCAGCTCCTGAAACTTGATAGGCAGAGGCGCCATTGCGCCAGAGTCGGTTTGTTATATCAAGTAAGAATCCCAAATATTAGAATGTTAGTTTCGGCGCCGTTCGTTGGGACGTACTCGCTGAGTTTCGCGATTTCACAGCGGGTTCGTGGCTGAGGAGTCGATGACAGTTCGAGTGGGTGCCCAGTGACGACGAAGGAAGAACTGGGCGGAAGCTTCCATCCGCCTAGCAATACGAGCGGGAAAGCACTTGCTCAGCTGATAAGAAGAAGGCTTTGAAGTAGGGCCGCCAAGAATCTATGAAGGAAGAAACAGAAAGAGAGTGTCGAGATCACGTCTGTAAGCTGCCACGGTACAAACAGTAGGTATTGGGCGCGGGAAATTTGGAAGACGATAACGTTGGTTGGAGAGGATCAGGAGAAGAACGACTTGTTCCCGTTTGGGCTATCTGTCCCTCGCGACCTGCAGGCTGCGACAGGCTACAGCCAAGCTGGGGTGGAACTGCAAGTTGGGGAGGCTGTCCAATGAGTGAGCGGAGGATCAAAGAAGTTCCGAACCAGAGCCTATGTAGTATGAAGTTTTCAAACACTTGAGCCCAAGATGGCACGTGCATGGAGTCTTCCCTGCGTACCTAAACTTGTGAAGGGATCAGGCAAGGCGATCGATGCAGTGAAGAAGAAGAAATGCTTGTTTTGAGGAGCACTTTTTGTCACTCGAGTAACTATGCAGTTGTTTTCCTACACACACCGAACTTGATGTTGCCAAAATTCTGAGGGGCAGCTCCATCATTACGCCGAAGTCTGTGTGCAGAGCAATAACAAAGAACGGCGTTCAGCATTGATGATGCCTGACAAGGGGAGTACAAACGGCTTTGTGGAATCTCTGCAAGATCGCGCATAACATATAGGAGAAATTGGCAATCACAATTGACATCACAACGAATGGACAGGCTAGCTGGCATATAACAAGCACCTGGTATATCTACAGAGATCTGTTTACCAATTTATCACAGCTGACCTGGTCTGCAGCCAGCTGGTGGAAGGGGAGTCACACCTGATCCTATCGTTTTCCATCGTGACGTCTTGCCGTGGATGCAGATGAAGGTTTCACGATACAGAGCTGGGGACTCGATATGTCTTGCACAGGGAAGGGTGTTGTTGAGAAGCGCGCGAATATTCAGTCACGTAACACAAAGAACTGGATGAAATGGAATGACTTGCTAACCGCAACGTAAAGCAATTAAATAGGTGTAGCAACTCAGGTATACTTCTTGACCATGCTTAACAACGCCTCGTTGACCTCCTTGGGGTTCGTGGCACTGAGATAATGGCAGCCGCCCTCTACCATGGTCAGCGTTGCATCTGAAGCCGCCGTGAAAAGTTTGATGTGGTCTTTAGGCAACACGGTGCCAAATACTGGATCTTCGGTGCCCTAATTCACATGTTAGAAATCCATGGAGCATGACATAACAGGACAAAGGAAGAGCACGGACTTGTAGCCAGTGTACGGGACATTTGATATCCCGCAGTCGAAACAGGAGACCGTCTCTTTCCAACAAGCATGCCAGAGCCATGCGCAGCTTTCGACGGCCTTCATCGCCACGATAGACGGTCTTGAGCGTTTCGTCCCAAAACGACTGTGTCTTCTTAGGAGTACTCGCTGAGAACCCCAGCTGACAGACCATCCCGCGCCATACGTCGTCGACAACATAATCGGGAGTCGGGTCAGAGCAGCAAAAGCTGTCGTAGAAAGGAGCAAGCTGCGTCTGAGGGTCCCAGCAGCCTTTTTCGCGAGAGGCGGCCGATTCGCAGTCCATGGAGGTGGCGAGGGGAAGGAGGCCCAGAATCTGCACATGTCAGTATCGTCTTGGTGCTCCAAAAGATGTCCCAAGGGGTTTTCCGAATCGGGATAGAAGGAAGATATCCACGTACTCTGTCTGGTGCCAGGAGGGCCATGCGAACGACGATCCAACCGCCTTGACTGGTTCCTAGAGCGAACGCACGTTCAATATGAAGCGCGTCCATCACCTGGAGGGCCATGATAGCTGTGTCCCAATACGTCCATTGGTCAGACCTCGCGCTGGTTGCGCCATGCCCCAGCGGCTCAATGGCCAGGAGGTTGACTGCCTCGGTCAGTGCTCGGTCCTCGAACTGCACATTATAAAGTGATGAGGTTGTGCACATGGAGTTGATGAGCACGGCGGTGGGTTTAGAGGAGTCCAGGGAGCCGCCCGAGATTCGATACCCGGCACTGATGCCGCCAAGGTGCGGGACCTTAACTGTTGTCGTTGCTGCCATTGTGTGAGTAAATTGTCGTCAAGGCAGGTGATAGTAATCGCAGTATGCAAAACTCGAAACTTACCAAGAGGTATGCCACCTACGTACATACCTACCTACATATATCAGCAAGGTCGACGGCAAGACATCATCCTGCGACCTGTACATCGTCGAACCCCCTTTGACCTCCCCACCCTTGTTGGGGATGTCACGTCACGAGTCACGACAAGGTAATAGATCGCCGCTGTTGTCTCAAGACGAGATAAAGTCCGGCTGGTACAAACATACATCAATCCCACCACATGAGATTCCATGGAGTGACCTGGGCATAAGTTATCAAAATTGGGCTCCAATGTTCATGCGGTTATGCGATGGGTCAATCCGGGCAAGTTCGAAAATTCGGCTGCCTTCCATTCCAGGCAATCATTTCCGGCCTGGTGCCCGCTACGGGCCATGACATTAGACAACTAGACAACGCTGCTGTAACCGGCGACAGCAGTGGTTCACTTTCTCTTATTTTTCTAGATTAGTACTAGATAGGTGCTGTATGTAGTGCACTGTTAGATGGTAGCAGCCTCACATCTTAGGCATCACTTGTTCTCCTCAGGCATGTAGCACTTGAGGGCAGAGTCCCACATGTACATAGCCTCCTTTGTCCCACGGAGGTACAGCCTAGATAGATCAATCATCATTTTATCCAAAAAATAAAAAAAAATGGCGCAAACTGAAAGCGCCGGGCTCATAACCTGTTAGAATGATAGATTGATGTGAAATGAATGAATGATAAATCTAGACAAGTATCTAGAGAGATGATTTAATCTAAATCTAAGGTTGACCACCTGTGTGGAACCGAGAAGACTATATACAGGCTAGGGCAAAGCCCTGTGGCGTTAATAGCCTCCAAGAGAAGAAGTGATGCCTAGTGATGCCTGAGATGTGAGGCTGATACATCCAACACATCTAACATGCACCTAGCCTTAGACCGCCTACTCGCCCCAAGGGAGGCTCTGCGCCCCGTTGCATCCCTTTCCGGCCTGGCACCTTGGTGTATGTATGTAACAGGAAAGGCGTTGGTCAGTGACTGGTGCGTTCGCTAGCGGTAGGTAGGTACGGTTACATATGGAGTACATACCTCGTTAACCAGCTAGTCAAGTCACGCTATCGTCGAAAACGTCGTACCACTGCTCCAAATATGTTGAGAAGAATAGGAATCAGCGGGGCAACACGCCAGTGACGCCACCGTTTGCTTTCTACGATCAAATACACAACAACAACAACTCTTCCCGCATCGTGCCTGTCGATCCGACTTCAAACCTGGAGCTGCGTGGGTCATCCAGCCGGCCATGGATCGGGACCAAGGAGTCAAGGTTCCTAGGAATGGACTATCCGTCCTTGACCCAATGGATTGAGGAAAAAATACCACCATGGCCCATGGGAGGCAGTGCGGAGCGCCGAGCGCAAAGTTCAGCAAGCTGGTGGATAAGGCGTCCACATTTGCATCTACCTAGGTAGACGAAGTCGCCGACCAGGTTGCCGCGCCGCGACAAAATCCTGCGCTTAAAGTGGCATAAGCTGTGTTCTGAGTTTCGGGCGGTCTCTTGAAAGTTCAGGCAGCGTGCTGCGTGCTACTCGAATTTAAATCCGGTCCATTCCTCTCTACCTGGTGTGGACGTAGAGTTCAAGAACCATCATGCCCAATTCGTATATGTGAATTGTTTGTGCGCGCATAAGCGGTGCGGTACATATTCGATGTCATCAGACGGTATCTCTGCATTGCCCGGTCTGCCGGGCTATAATCCGGAGGACCTCCAGCCATGGACAGTTGGGGTTGTTGTGTCCATGACGGTATTGGCGCTGGTTTCTGTTGCTCTTCGTCTCGTGAGTCGCAGACTCAATCGCCAGGCGCTATGGCTGGATGACAAGATGATAATATTCTCCATGGTAGGTTTTCTTTGTCTTGGCGTGTTCGCTGTTGTCTGGTTTGGATCGTATACTGACTGACCTTGGCTTTCTTGCTTCTCTAGGTCTGGAATCTCTTTGTTGTGGGCTTCATCTTTGCCATGTACTCGTGCGGCATGGGCATTCACGCAGACAAGGTTGATCCCTCGCAAATAGTCATGATGGCCAAATGGTTGGTCGTGGCTGAGGTTCTGTATGCTTGGAACTTGGGCTGGACCAAACTCAGCCTCTTGCTAATGTACTATCGCATCTTTCGCCACGCATACTTCAAGAAAATGGCCTGGGCGGTGGGCGCATTCGTCTGGGCTTGGGTCATTTGTATCACCTTCTTGTTCATATTCATCTGCGTGCCGGTGCAGAAGCTATGGCAGCCGCAACTCCCCGGCCACTGCATCGACCAAGTTGGCACTTGGATCGCGAATGCCTCCTCGACCATTTTGACCGACCTCCTCATTCTGATCATGCCCATGCCACAAATTTGGTCGCTGCAGTTAAGGAAAGCGGAGAAGATCGGTCTAACACTGGCATTCAGTCTTGGATTCTTGTAAGCCATCTGTCTTCTCACATGGCATGAGCCCGAGTAACCAACCGTGATACCTTTTGGCAGTGTTGTTTTTGCGTCGGCGTATCGAACTAGCGTGCTTTTCACGTATTCAAATTCCGATCCAACATATACATTAGCTCCGACTGTCGGCTGGACCGTTATAGAACTGTCCGCGGGAATCATATCGGCCTGTCTGCCCACTTTGCTTCCCATCTTTCTGCTTTTTGCGCGATTATGTGGATATTCGCGATCAGCAGCCCTCCCCAGGAGAGACGCCAACGCACCACCCACCATTGGTGGCACTGGAGGTAGCAAAAACAAAGGCAGAAGCGGTACGGCGACATGGAATACCTTCGCCATTCGAGCACACGACGACGATAGTTGTGAAAGAATGACAGAAGGTCCATGCTACCGCTTGCGAGACAGCGCCGAGTCGGGCGGCTGCAGCGTGGCCTCGCATCACATGAATTCGTGCGACTCCATACCAGAAACCTCGTCACATCCGACCCTTCGGACCGACATTCTTGGGTACGGCCATTCGGCGAATAGCTACTCAGTCAAGGGTGCCAGAAACGACGAAGACGACGTTCCGTTGCAGGGCATACGAGTCCAAACCGACTTCAAGACTTCGACCAGAAAAGCTTCGAGTTGACCTCGATTGGCACTGAACCCAATTGACTTGAGTTGAGTGCATAATCCTTTGACCGTCATGTACATTAATTATGAGATCATGAATCATGTCTTCAAAGGACGGGAGAATGTATTGAATGATAGAATACATACATACATGTTGAAGACGGAGAAGGAAAAAGTGCAAGGTGATAACTTATGTGAGGAATCATCCATGAAACTTGCGTGAGTGCTGGGTTTCCTATCTCCCTTAACATAGGTACCTAGGTACCTAACCCAGCCCACAGGCCGCAAAGCCCCAACTTCAGAAAGTCTTCTCTTTCCACACTGCGCTTTTCCGTAACCTGAAACACTATCCCAAATCATCAGCCCTCAGCACCTGGATAACATGAATCCGGCCAGACGTATCAGTCGTACATTCCCACGCCCAGCAGGCATTCAGCAGCCAGCTATCAACCGGCCGAGAAATTGTCAGCCAAGGCACGGCCGAAAAGACAGCGGGTTATCCGGAACGCCCCAGCAAGCTGCGGGGACAGTCCCTTCGCTACACCAAGTCGTGCCAGGAGCATCCGTCTTCATCGTTCTAAAAAAAGACCAGCCCACTGGAAAAGAGACTGCCGGCAAAGTCGCACAGCTATTGACGCGACGAAATCACCCTCGCGGCATCAAGGTCCGACTGCAGAACGGACAAGTTGGTAGAGTTCAGCGCATGGAGGCCGAAGCGACTGCTCAAATACCAGCTACGGGCATTCCCAACAAGACAACTCGACCCACGAGGCTCAGTCATCGATCAATCGACGTTCGGATTGACTTGAACCACCCGTCTGAACCACAGTCGAGGGTTTCAGCAGGCACTTCGCAGCTAGTTATGAACCGACCGAGGAATCGTCAGCCAAGGCATGGTCCAAAAGACAACGGTCGTTCCAGAACTTCATGGCGACCCGCTACGCCACAGCAAGCTGCAGGGACAGTCCCTTCGCTTTGCCAAGTTGTACCAGGAGCATCCGTCTTCATCATTCTCAAAGAGGACCAATCCACTGGAAAAGAGACTGCCGGTGTCGTCGCGCACGTGCTGACGAGAGGAAATCACCCTCGTGGCATCAAGGTGCGATTGCATGACGGACAAGTTGGCAGAGTCCAGCGCATGGGGGCCGAAGCGACTGCTCAAATACCGGCTACAGCTATGTCCAACAAGATAGCTCGACCTACAAGGCCCAGCCATCAATACACCGATATCCGGAACGACTTGGAACACCCGTCTGAGCCACCGTCGAGGAGTTTGGCCGCCTTTTTTCCACCCTCTCCTGGCGAGAGCGCTAGGGACCAGCTCACGACTGAACGCTCCGCTACGTCTGCCTATGTTGCTGTCCGTTGTCCGATGTGCGATTCGTTTGAGGGCGACGGGACGGCAGTCACCCATCATATTGAACGGGAGCACTTAAGTTGAACAGTATGATCCGACGCAGAAGGTTCATTTTCAATACGCAAGTTTTCCTCTTGAAGCAGCCACAGCTTTGTTGACGAAAGGTGCTCTTAATTGGCGATTACGTTCGCAAACATATTCTCAATCTGCATTCTGGCTTTCACGATGCAGCACTTCTGTGCTCCGTATATGCAGGGCATCCGTCAGTGCGGAGCCGGTAGACAAATCGTCTTTCACAGCATGTATCCGGACGAAAAACACAGCCGTTATGCTCTAGGCTTCAGGGCCCAGCTTTCGTCACATGTTTTTTTTTCTAGCCGGGATAGAACACATCAAAAACCTGTCAGCATATCAGAAGACCTAATGTGCGCCTCTTATCGCCGTTGTTCCGGGCGAGATCATCAAGCATTGAAACTGGGTCTAAGCAAAGCCGCCTGCATAATGCGGCATGCGCAAGAACCTATGCGACGAACAGATAGCAGGGCTGCGCTATCCACGAGTAGCGCGAAGACTTTGGCTGTATGGCCCGAGAGTACAGCTCCAGGCCTGTCATATCACATGTGCAACGGTTCCGGCAAGTCCTGATCGGTATGTATGTATGCATGTTGTTTTCCTATTCCTGTACTGTGTAGACTTTTGGGATACATCACATGGGTGTCAAGAGGGATCACACCACGGTGCCAGGTCAAGTCTGTCTTCGAGATTGCCTTTTGAGTTCATTCCTTTCTCCCATCTCGCGATTTAGTGACCATGTAATTTCAATCTGCATCTCGATTTTCAGTCTACAATAGACGCACCCCTATCATAAGTGCACACCTAGTTTTGGCTGTATGTAGGTATAAACATGGGGCTTGTTCAACAATTAGTCCCCACCGTGAAGCCGAACACATCAGTTGGGTTCCCCGTAGGTCTTCCGTCAATTGAAGATGCAATCAAAACAGTTTCAGCAGCCTGAAAGTAATCTTGCAAGAGTACAGAGTACTCCGTAGATGGAACTGTGAATTGGGTTGAAATCCGAAGTTTCGCGGTCCTTGGACTCCTGAAAGAAAACGCAGGGGTAAGCGGGGCGCCCCACTTTATCCCTCCGTTACAAGCAGCCAATCATTGATATGTATCTACCCCATGCCTGACGGGCCACCATTCCCCTGATCTGTCGTGCTTCAACGTCACTTGTGGCCTGCCTGCAACAACACCGAAAAGGCCTCCGTTCTCTGCAATCCGAGCAACAGTTCCTCGCGCCGTGGTCTAAGATATTTATTGAGAACTCATGGCGTCCGAGATTGTTCCGCGATTTCTCCTCCCGCGACTGAGCTGGGCCGCACAGATCTGTACTTATCAATCAGCGAGGCCGTTGTCGTGGACCATTCCCCAAGGCGGCACCGCGGCTGCGCGATGGCACCACTCGACTACGACGACTACTGTCAACGCTCGGGACTCACCTTTCCCACTGCGATGGGCATTGCAAAAAAATCCCGTACAATCGCGGACATTCCACGCAACAGCGCGAAGAGAGCGAGACCATCACTTTGACACGCTCAAATTCGTCAAGCGTCTACAGGACGAGGGATTCACGGAAGAGCAGTCCGTGGCCATGATGAAGATGCTCAACGATGTCATACAAGAGAGGTACGTGTGTCACAGGCATAATGTAGACCCTCCTGCACTCAGTCGCAAGAAAGGCTCCCTATTACCGCCAGGACATGGGCCTAAGGATCGTGTGATTTATCTGCTTTCTTTCAATTTGGTATTAACGTTACGTGTACCGCCAGCATTCAAAACTTGACCCGCACAATGGTCCTCCGCGAAGACGCCGCCAAGGCAACGTACACGCAAAAAGTCGACTTCGCCAAACTTCGCTCCGAGCTCCTCTCCGCAGACAGCACCGAAGTCAACACGACGCGAACAGCCCACGAACGTCTTGAAAATGACATTGCCAAGCTGCGTAGTCGTCTACGGGATGAGATATCGCGGACACAAGCCAGTGTGCGGCTGGATCTGAATCTGGAAAAGGGCCGCATTCGCGAGGAGGCTGTTGGGCAGGAGCTCAAGATCAAGGAGACCGAGACCAAAATCGAGCAGGAGGTGGCGATGCTACGAGAAAAGTTGGAGCAAGTCAAGTTCCAGACGTTGCAGTGGCTGCTGGGATTGTGTACTGGGCTTGCGGCGTTGATGTTAGGTGCTTGGCGAGTACTCCAGTAGGCGCACGTACTCCGTAGGCATGATCTGGCACGGCGAGGAAGAAGAGATGAAACGACGGTTGCTCTCTTTTGTTCGGAATAGCTACCCATTTCGATGCGCAGAGGCTCATAATCTCATCCATGGTTATGAGAATGGACACCGGCTTAGCCGCAGCGATTCAGGCATCTACCAAGGCGTTCGTGACGTGCGGGTTGACTGGAACCAACTTGCCCCGCTCCACATACGGTATGTACCTAGAGGTACATAGGCCCTGAACGCTCGACATCGCTCCCGGCCTTTTCCCGCAATTCCGTCTGGTGCTCAGTGGTCACTGCCCCAACACTTTGAAGCCAAAGAAAGGAGGTAATTATCTATTCGCAAGAGCCAATTGACCAACAAGAGAAGTCTTGAGACGTGCCAGAACCTACCGATACAGCTGGTGTTTCCTTAATCTGCTCTCACACTCGCCATAGCCGAAAAATCAACCAGTGTCCAACATGGCTGGCAAACCCAAGCTTCTCTTCCTAGGTGCGATCGAGCAGTACGTCTATCTATACATCCAATACCAAGCACGGGCTACGCCCTCCTCGCATCTCGACTCCCTCACAGTCGACCCCATGAGACGCAGCCAATTTCACCATTCCCCAAACCATACCGGCATCTTGCATCTTACTCCTCCACCGTGTCTCCCATCGTCTTATACCTTTCATTGAGCTTACCGAGGCGCAAAAGCGCACACGAGGCCTGGTCCCGTGTTGCCCAGATCGCAGACGTCCTCACGCCCAAGGCGAAGAATCGTAAAGATCTCATAGCAGAATCCCAATCGGGGGCTTTTGACGGCGCGGTAGCCGCGTACCGTACACTCGAATCCTTCGCTGTGACGGGGAAAGTCGACAATGAGCTGCTAGATGCGCTGCCTCCGAGCTTGAAGTTTATATGTCACAATGGTCCGTTTTGCGTTCCCAAATCTCGCCAGCTCATGCCCCCGTGCCCGTCTTAAAAAAAAAAAAAAAAAAAAGCCCTCCCAAGAAAGTTTACATGTTCCACATAAAATGGGCGAAGAAGGCTTAGAAAAACTCATCCTACCATGCTTTTAGGTGCTGGCTACGATCAAATCGACATCCCATCATGCTCCTCCCATGGCATTCGCGTCTCCAACACCCCCACCGCCGTTGATGACTCCACCGCCGACACCACAATCTGGCTCCTCCTCGGCGCACTGCGCAACTTCGGCCCCGGGATGTCGAACCTCCGCGCGGGGGAGTGGCGCGGCAACATCCCCCCGCGACTGGGCCACGATCCTCAGGGCAAGATCCTCGGTATTCTGGGCATGGGTGGTATAGGCAGGAACGTGGCTGCCAAGGCGAGAGCATTTGGCATCAAGGTCCAGTATCACAATCGGACGAAACTGAGCAAGGAGTTGGAGGGTAGTGCTGAGTATGTGCCTTTTAAGAGGTTGCTGGCGGAGAGTGATGTGTTGAGCTTGAATCTACCATTAAACGTAAGTTCCCTTTCTTCCCACCTTTTCCCCCTCAGCGATGATTGTGTGTGTGTATAATACATGCCGTATGTATATTACAAGTACGTACATGTAAAGTATACATATGTGTACATGCGTTGTCAGTCGAAACTAACCTCGGGTCTTGCGATGTAGCCCAAAACCCGCCACATCATCTCCAAACAACAATTCGACAGCATGAAATCCGGCGTCATCATCGTTAACACTTCGCGGGGTGCTGTCATCGATGAAGCCGCCCTCGTGGATGCTCTCCACGCTGGCAAAGTCGCCAGTGCCGGCCTGGACGTCTACGAGGATGAACCCACCATCCACCCTGGTCTCCTGACGAACAAGAATGTCGTTTTGCTGCCGCACATGGGGACATATACAGTGGAGACGGAGACCAAGATGGAGGAGTGGGCCATTGACAATGTCAAGATGGCGCTGGAGGGGGGTCAGTTGAAGAGTATCGTGCCTGAGCAGAAGGATCTGGTGTAATGCTCTGAGTCCGTTCTAATTAGTAAATCTTCCCCGCGTGTGGGGTATAATAAGGAAGGAAAAGGGTGTGTCTTTTGGAGTCATTGGAAGGGGTTGCACGACTGGGGCGGACACGACGAGGCAGCAAAGCATTTGGTGTGATGTCTAGGCTTCACCTGACAATCTTCCAAGTTTGGGGATGTGAGAGGTAAGAAGGAAGTGTCTTTTGTTCTTCCTTGTACTCTGTATACGCATGAGGTAGTTTGACGTTGCACAGCTTGGGCAGACAGGACAATGCCACAAGCAGCGATACATGTAATAAGGCACGCCTACGCAAGCAAGACCTCTGAGCAGTGCATTCGCATTCCTGTTCATTTCTGTTCAAATTGTCATCACAAAACAAGGTATCAATTGTGCCGTCTATTGACCCCGGTTGACGGGGGCTCTTTCCGCCAACGCGCCTTCGACCCGAGAGCTCTTCTCTCCCCTAACCTAAGAACGCAGCGCTACTCTAATCGTAAGCCCTTTCACCATTCATTTCCGTGAAAACTTTGCCAGAGTGACGATGGTATGTCTCGTAGCAAAAATGAGCCAACGCCATTTTGTTGAAAAAGCAGACCTTGTTTTGCCTCTTCAGGCAACTCCGAGCCGAAAAGCAAAAGTCTTGCGAACCAAATAAAACAAAAGACCAAGGAAAAGAAGAAGAACCCTAAATACAATGTCCCAACCTAAATGCCATGCAAGTTTATGCTGTTGAATCCACAATTTGCCTCATTGCCACCCAACGAGAACAACGGCGCAAGTCGTTACACATGAGACTCCAGTTGAAGGATCCCTGATTAAATCGATAATAAATTAGTAGCGGTAGATGTCGCTCTTGAAAGGACCCTGAGGAGGCAAGCTGAGGTATTCGGCCTGAATAGGGGTGAGGGTGCTGAGCTCAGCCTGGACGTGGCTCAGGTGGAGACGGGCAACCTCTTCGTCGAGAATCTTAGGCAAAACGTAGACACCGACGTCGAGCTTGCTGGATTGGGCGAACTCGATGTACTTCTTGCCGAAAGCCTCGTCGCGGGCCTTGAACAGCATGATCTGAGCCAAAACCTGGTTGGTGAAGGAGCAAGACATGACGAAAGAAGAGTGGCCAGTGGCGCATCCAAGGTTGACAAGACGACCCTCGGCAAGCAGAACAATGTGGCGGCCGTTCTTCATCAAGAATCGGTCGACCTGAGGCTTGATGTTCTGCACGGACTGAGCGTTGGCCTTGAGCCAGGCAACGTCGATCTCGATGTCAAAGTGACCAATGTCTGTAAGTCATTCGTTAGCAAACGCTTCCGTTGAAGGATTGTTCATTCTCATAGGGCTCTGGAGCAACTTACTGCAGACGATAGCGTCATTGGGCATAGCCTCGAAGTGGACGCCAGTCAGAACATCTCGGCAACCAGTGGTGGTGACAAAGATCTGACCGATCTTGGCAGCCTTCTCCATGGTGGTGACTTGGTAGCCGGCCATGGCGGCCTGGAGGGCATTGATGGGATCAATCTCAGTGATCAAGACGCGGGCACCCATGGTAGCAAGAGCCTCGGCGCAACCCTTGCCAACATCGCCGAATCCAGCAACAACGGCAACCTTGCCGGCAACCATGACATCGGTAGCACGCTTGATTCCGTCAATGAGAGACTCACGGCAGCCGTACAAGTTGTCAAACTTGGACTTGGTGACGCTGTCGTTGACATTGATGGCGGGGACAAGAAGCTTGTTGTCCTTGAGCATGCGGTACAGGTGGTGGACACCGGTGGTGGTCTCCTCAGAGACACCATAGCAGTCCTTGAGCATCTCAGGGTATTTGCTGTGGACGAGGCTGGTAAGGTCACCACCGTCGTCAAGAATCAGGTTGAGCTTGGCACCATCCCTAAAGGCAAGCAGCTGCTGCTCCAGACACCAGTTATACTCCTCCTCCGTCTCGCCCTTCCAGGCAAAGACGGGAACACCAACGGCGGCAATGGCGGCGGCGGCATGGTCCTGGGTGCTGAAGATGTTGCAGCTAGTCCAGGTAACTTCGGCACCAAGAGCAGTCAAGGTCTCAATGAGGACAGCGGTCTGGATGGTCATGTGCAGGCAGCCAGCAATGCGGGCACCCTTGAGAGGTTGGTCTGAGGCATACTTCTCACGAGTAGCCATGAGACCGGGCATCTCGTTTTCGGCAAGCTCGATCTCCTTGCGGCCAAAGGCAGCCAGGGACAGGTCGGCGACCTTGAACTTCTGAGCGGGAGCAGCCATTTTGATGATGGGTATACGGTTGTGGGGGAGGAATGGAAGTAGATGAGAGGCTGGAAGAGAATGAAGGGATGAGAATGTGGAAGTGACGAGAGATGGAGAGTATATGAGATTTTCGCGAGCTGCGTTTATTAGACCAAAGGGAGAGAAGGGGGGAAAAAAACCCCAGTCTAGGATTTGGGTACGTACCTGGTAATTCGGGACAAGGAGGGGCAGCGGTTGGAGGGGTCACAGTGTCACACAGTACATAATGTGCTGAGGATGGGTGTGCTCGTTGCTGGTTCGCTGGTTCGCCGGAGACAGGGCGGTGTAGAAGCCGCAACAGCCCAATGGATGATGTGCCAAATTTTTCAACACAATATTAGCGCAAAGCGGTGGGTAACCGGACAACCGTCGCCGGAAGCATCACCTTGCCGTCACGGGCTTGCGTCGGCGTTTGATGGCAGATTGTCAAGAACATCTGTTGTTCCAAAATGATCCTGGAATGTGTTACTTCTAATTATATTTGTACATACTCCGAGTATAGCTTGCATTTCTTGTGGCACCTTCAGTCTCTGTTAGGGGAAGCTCGAACAAGCACAAGACTGGGTTTACCCCATCTTCAAGTTACCCCTCGCCCTCCGCGCCTGGGACTGCGAGCCTACCTACCTAGTTTGCATCATTAGGATGTTCTAGGGACTGAGAGCAGCACTAGCAGTCAAGAAACACGTACAAATTGTATTCAACTAGAGACAATGAGTACTCAGTTGAAATACCAAGTCAATGGTTCTCTTGTCGCTAATTCTAGACAATAGAAAACTTTCAATACATTCACACTATATCCGGAACGCCGTTGATGCTACCTGCCAACTGGTGCCATTTCCTTCCCAAAAGTCTCCCGTCGTCTCCGCATGATCGAGCCGGTGTTGCTTTGTGTCTGTAGGACTGTTTACTGAGGCAACAAGTTTTCCCGAACAGCAAACATCTTGGCACTAACATTTGAGGTGAAAGCATCAACCTGCTTGCTGTACTGCTCAACCTGCTTGGCGTTCAACATACCCTCCAGACGGCTGGGCTCCTGAGGCATCTTAAACAATCTTTGCCATTCGTCCTCAGGCAGAGGAGGCTGCTTAGCCACGACGCGTTGAGCGTTCTCAGCTTTTCGCTTCGCCTGCCACTGCGAAATCTTAGCCTGTTCACGGGTAACCTGGCGCTGATAGAACTGAAAGTTGTTGAGGTCGGTGTAGTGTGCATCGATACTCTCGAGCAGTAGATCGCAAGTCTTCTCGAGGAAGGGATCAATGGCGAGATCCAAGTTATCGATGGAAGGATGCAGAGGAGCCTTGATGGCGTCTCGCTTGATATCAGAGATGGAGTTCGGCGGAGAGATTTCACCCGTCGGTGGCGAAGCAGGCATCTGGTGGAGGAATGTTGTGAGAAGGTGCGAGTTGTGCACGGTGATGGGCAGCTCGGCCAGAATGTTACGGAAAGTGAGCTTTGACTTTTGCAGACTATGAAGATAAAAGATGTTAGTTCTATCTTTCTGCGTTGACACCTAACTCGGTCGAGACATTACGAGAAGGACACAAGTCTTACATTTCCGTGGTGAATTTTCCCTCTTTGTAGATGGTCATGAAAGCGCTGGTCAAGCGGAATGCTCTCAGGGCCAAATTCTCTTGTGAGCTCTTGCTTGTATCGTAAACGAGAGCAATGGCCTTATCATTTTCCTTCTGATAGTGGTATTGATTCTCGATGAACCCCATGTTGACAAAGTTTCCCATAGTAGCACTCGTATACCACCCGGCATTGTTTGCATCAACGTTGACCTCCTTCAAGTATCGAATCATTTCGTTCTGGTAGGAGATGTTGGCCTTTTGCCGTGGAGCAGCACCGGCGGACGATGAGGTGTCATTTTGCGGGTGACCTTCGGTGGTGACATGCTCGACTGTGGGGAACTGGAAGGTGTTGGTGATCTCGAGGAGGTTGTTCTGGTCCATTCCGACAATGGCGCCGGTCGCAATCGTAGGAAAAGTCGAGGAGCAGTGCTTGGCAATCTTCATGATGACCTGTCATGCCTTTCGTGTGAGCACCTGAGGGTCACGGGGTGGGGCAAACGCTGGCGATGCTGCAAACTTACCAAAGCCTCGACCTGAACAGCCTGGAAGGGCGCATCTTTTAGAGAATCGCTCATTTTTTCCGTTCGTCTGTTGTCTGTTCCGTACGCACACAGGCAGGAAATGGCGTGTTGAAGAGGGTGGGGGTTGTCGACGAAGAGTAGCTCTGGTGCTGGAATATCGAACTTTTTGCGTGCCCCGAGTTGTGGGTTGGGTGTTGTGGGCTTAAAGCGGTCAGACATGGCAGAAAGTCGTTGATTGAGTGCAAAACATCTCGGTTCCCAGCCTGATTCCGGAAAATAATCTTATCCTTCACGTCACCCACGAATACAGAATCACAGATACATGGGAGGGGTCATTGTGCGAATTCTCGACATAGCGATCAGTACACGATGTGTCTCGGCTGCAAAATCTAATGGTGTTGCCTATAGAAATTTAGGATTTCGCTTGTTGTCAAATGCATTTACGCGTCTATGCTAGCCCTTACAATGCAAACTAAAACCGACGAGACCGCCTCGCATGTGCAGAAATCAATGTTTTGCCATCGTGAAAAAAAGGCAGATGGTTTCAAGAAACCCGAATAGCGCAAAATCACGACTTCGACTCACTCCCAGCCAGTGATATCCCAGCTGTCGACGTTGTCGCGAACCGTTAAACAATATTGGTCGATTTTCCAGGAAGCATACAGAGAGCGAGTAGCGCCGGCAGCTTTTCGATGAGAAGGACCTCTGCCACCTTCTATCGCATCGCTACGAGATCTCCAAACACAGGTTGCGAGATTTCGTAGCTCGATGTCGGGAGATCCAAACCAATACCTTGAAGCGGTCAACGCTGTCTTCATCATGTCGGGATGTTAACCAAAACTTACTTGAGAAAGCCACCACTGGCTATTGCTTCGGCGTGGGCAGCCTTGTCCAATGCACCGAGGTGACTGTAATCCGTGCTGGGTTTGATCTGGGACCTGAAAGCAACGACATAAAACGAGGTTTCCTTGAAGCCTTGGCCTGATTTCGCGACGAGCTGCCGCAACTCATCAAAGACCTCTGGCCAGTTGAACGACTCGTTGTACGAAGCAGTGGCGTAGTCTTCTCGAACCGCCCGCAGCCTTGACAGCGCCCTGGATAGAAGAGCGTTCTCTTTGTCGACTGTACGCAAGTCTAGCAAATGGTCTCTATCCGTGTATGGCGATTGGATGATGAAGTGGTCTTCGTCGGAGATGCCATTCTGGATATCAGAAATGGCCTGCTTCTCTAGCAAGAAACTGGGCACCTCGGTTGGGAGGGCAATCTTGACCCCAGGGACCGCCATGTCGACAAGAGCGGCGATCTCGATCTATTCAGCAAGTGCTTTTATGCTTCATAAAGAGAGAAAGTATACAAGCAAGAGAACTGCGAAATTCTAGACGTTCTGGGATAAGGCGAAGTCTGAGCTGCGATAGAAGCTGAATCCTAGACTGGAGTTCACTACGAGAAAGATATGGGTTTTCTCAGTTCTGGCCTACGAGTGACTGGCGAGAGGACCTCTGAGCAATTTAAAAAAAAATCGTGTCAGACGTGGCGCAATCAGGAGATGTTCGACTTACCATATCGCCCAGATAGAAAGACGATCCACGACGTCCAACACGAAGCTCACGCCAACCTAAGGTGATTAACAGGCATAGCGATGGGGCAGAGAGATATCAATCTGTACCTGCTGACCAGTCAAAGTACCACAAAGGGTCGCAAAGCACCGATGAGGTGTTCGAAGCGAATGATTTCGCCATTGTTCAATTCGCAAAAGTCAAGTGCTGATCTGTGCCCAGTGGCTTAGCGGATCCCCCTTGGGTACCTATCATGACAGATGCAGGAACGAGGTCGTGTGTATCCCTTTGTACCCGTCTCTGGATCCGGCGGTCGAAATTTAGAAGCATCAATGGCAATGGCCACTAGCACCGCTTGATCGCAGACTACCCCCAAACTCGGATGGAAACCTCGTCCGTTGGAGACACTCTGTTCCTGCCCAGGCGCCGCCGCCTCCAACCCCGCACCCACTTAGATTGTCAGATCTCCGACGCCGGGTGGGCCCTGAAGGGCACGACAATTGACCCTGAATCACACCATCGCTAGCATTGCACCATTCTACTGACAGTTATTAGGTGATGCTATTGCACGTCGTGGAACGGAGGCTCACCAGGAAAGGGCTTCCATGTGTGGCGAACGTCAAAATAAGGTGCGCTGTCGAGCCGGGCGCAGAGTTTCAACAAGTCATACAACCAAATATGTAGCTGCGGGAGTTGCTTGCTAATACCTACTCAGGCCCAGCCATACATGTACTGAATGTAGTACATGTTTCATCACAGCGATCACGCAATCTCGTGGCAGAGTGGCATTTGAGCGACCAGTCTGTATCACATTACTCTTGTCGAATTGTGAACAAATTCCGCTTTGTATCGTCTATAGCCATGCATGAGACTGAAAGCCTGCATCTTCATGTTACACATCCAGAAATAGCAAGGTCCGAGGCAATGACCAATGGGACGACGACAGCCAGTTTCAGACCGCCAAGTATTATCGCGCACGGAAACTCCAGAGGGCGGAGTCATCGAGAAGAGGAGAGGAGGATGTGCCGACCGCCGCAGTCTTCCAGGCACGACGTTGCTGGAATCTCATGCACAAGCAATATAATTAACTTTTATAAAATGACAACTGCAACACATTCGGCACACTGAAGCGTGGGGCAGGGTATTACATCGCAGCAGGACACCCCAATCAGCAGCATAGCTTGTTATGGTATGTGATGTGCGCTATGCGTGAGGACGTAACTACCTCAATTGTTGTATTCAGACAGCGGCAGAAATACCGTACAGAAATACCAGGCAGTCATATTAGGCACTCACAACTAGTATCACGAAAGAACACTATACATAATCACAAAGTCACACTTGTAGGACATCAAATCTGGGCGGCATGTACTAAGCTTTTCTCGTTCTTGTCACGCGGGTTACATCACATTGTATCGACACCAGGGAGGCAACAGACACTGATCATACTCTGTCCACACTGTTATCGAAAACTGATCACCTCGAAAAGCAAACATTCTGGGCCAGTCAGAGTGCGCGCTTACGCAACGCCGAAAACCTAGAACATAGGTGAATGCCATGGATTGCCGTAACCGGCCATTGCATGATGCGATGGTAGCTACCTATGCAGATCGTTGGATCCCTGTGCGTGCTTACGGTCTTAGCATCAAGCGCTCACGAGACCTCACAATACAAACATTGATCAACGCCATCACAGTATCCCCTTATCATCCAAGGACCCTCGTTTCCGCCCTTGCAACCACATCTTGGCAGCGTCATATGTCCCCAAGTACAACGAACTCCCTATAGCCGTCCACCCTGACCGAAACAGTCCCCCTCGGAAGAAGCCCTTGGCTCCTCGTTCGCGATAGACAGTCTTCATCACAGACCAGGCCCCAGCGCCGTCCGTCTTGCCCGCCGAGATCATCATCCTCGTCTTGACAACATCACTTGGCGTCGTGATAAAGGCCGCCACAGCACCAGCACTTCCCGCACTGGCCCCGGCAATCACGCCCGTCTCTGCAATGCCTCTCTCTTGGTCCCGTGGCCGGTCAAGCGTCCTCCTTCTCCAAGCCCAGGAGCGCAGCTGCTCAAATATGGGGAACTGCAGCGCCGTGAAGGGCAGATTGCGAGCCACGAGCGCGGTGTACCCCGTGAAGAGTCTTCTTTGCGATCTATCCTTTCCCGCCAGTTGACGGAAGGCCTGCAGAGAGGTGGAGTTTTGCGTCCAGCCTGACAGTTTTCCCTTTGCAGATGAAGATGGTGATGGTGATGGTGATGGTGAGCTGCCGTTCTCGCGCAGCATCTGGGCATTCTGCTTGATCACCTCCGCTGGCGCAAGGACGAGACATGAAGCCATTTCCGCAACTGCCGATGCGGAGGAATGCACGAGAGACTCATGCATGGGAAGGGCATTTCCAATAACCGTCTTTGCCTGTTCGTAGGTTGAGAAGAAGAGACCGGCTTGTATGGATTCGGTCAGATGTTCGTTTTGAATCAAGTCGCTTCGTGACAACATGAATGGGAAGAAAGGAGGAGGGGGAGAAAGCACTCACCTGCCGGTAGAGTGGCCAGCACCACACTTCCTATCCCCTGATATAGCCCCCTCAAAGCCAATGCATTTTGCTTGTTGGACGCATAGGTGATGACGTAGTCCTGGCTTTGAAATCTTGTCTTGATCGTGTCGAGAGGGTAGACGAGTACATCTACGGTGAAGGCGGCGAGGGCGCCGGCCTGCGAAGTGCTGGATTAGCTATCTCGGGCGCTTATCTTTCCAATGAGCCAAGCCAGCAGCTGAGGTCGCGGCTTGACTTACGATGTAGACGTCCATAATTTGATCGATCGTTTTACCCTCATGGTGTAAGGAATCTTAATCGCCGACACTGACTGTTACATGTTACATACTCGCGGCGTTATTACTTGATTTGTCACTCAAGAGATGACATCATGACGTTCAGCGTAAGTTCGGTTTTCAGTGTTCGCATGCCATCAGGAACCACATAATAAGCTCGTAGTAGATCCGCCACATTGGGCCTGTTTGGACCACCACACAAAATAACTTCAATTGCACAAACTCAGACCATGTTGCATTCTAGAAATGCCTGTTGGGGTGAGCACATTATATCTCCAGCGTTTTCCTGATGGTACTACGACCATCTTTGAATAGACCCGTCTTTTGGCAGTTGTGATCACCAGCAAGAGCTTAGCGTAATGTCGTAATGTCCTGCACTCTCCGATTTGGAAGCAATGGTATTGATAACACCACAAGGGCAAGCATGATGAGAATTAGAAGTTGAACTGTTACCAAGCAATGCCCTATAGGCTATGACCCCCTTTACGCCCCGAACCTGTGTAATCAAAAACGTTGAAATATTTTCAGCTGATTACAGACCTCAAAATATACTGTGGGAGACATGAGAAAAACGGGCGCATCATGTACAAATGAGATCTGTGACTCCAGATCCGCTTGCACTACTACCATTACATTCAAGTCAAAAACGCCATTCGTTTGATTGGAAAAGCCCATGGAAGTCCGGTTTACCCTTCGAGCCCAGTAAAAGGAAACCAACAATGTCAAAGAAAAGACATGAAGAAAATGACACTAGAAAAGAACTCCATTTCACAGCTTGGCTCGAGCACTGCTCGAATCTTCTGTGACCACCGCGATCACGACGCAAATGTCGTCCACTTTGCCACCACGCCAGGGCTCGCGCGGAAAGTATTTACGCACTTCTTTGGCAAACGGCCCGTCGACTTTGGTGTTGATGCTTGCAGCTTTCGCAGCACCGACAATCTCGGTTGCCAGTAGGCTTTGTAGCGTCGTGACGGATTTGGTCCGGGTAGTTCTGCTTTCAGACTCTGGGGCTTCGCCTGGATCAATTGCGGGAGGTTGAATGAGCGAGTCGATGGTGTCGGCGACAATGACGCCACCTGACGGTGACCTTTTCCATGCGCTGGTAGACATCATGACGCGGCTTGTGATTTTGAGGATATCGTGACGAAAGAGGTTGTCGAAGACGCCGTCGGTGGCGAACATGAGGATGTCGCCGTGTCGCACGTGGTGTTGCGACACGTCTGCGTCGCGCGGGAAGTCGCAAAGCTGGGTGCCTCCAAATACGGCCATGAGCGCGGCGTGGCGCCGCGACACCAGCGATAGCTGGAAGGGCGTGTTGAAGTCGTGGGTCTGCGGATCCGAGTATGCATTGACGGCATTCAGGCGAAATTGCAGAAATCCAGAGTCGCCCAGATTCGCCACGTCTAGAGTGCCGTCCGGCGCCGCGACACCGACACAGGCCGTGCTTCCACCGGCTTGTACTGACCCGTCCTTGCATAGGGCATCGTAGCCCGTCTGCATGATGCGCCGCGCAGTCGGGCACTTGTCTTGACCTGCATCGTATGTATATGCTGAAGCGGCCATGAAGTTGCAGAGTCCGTGGGCAAAATCAGCTGGGTCTACCCCCGAGTCAACCCAGCCACCCACCCCATCTGCGACGCCGAATGCGACACAGCCAGTGTCTTGGACGCGACTGACGAAGAAGGCATCTTGCCCGGATTCGGGGCGAGAAGACCTCCGGCGGCTGCGCGGGGGCTGGATGCGATTGTAGGGATTGAAGTGGAATACGTGACTTGATCGATCGTAACGGCGGTCCTTTCCGTTGAAAGATGAGGCGATGTGGTAGCTGAATCTGGGCGGTGAAGGAGAGGAGGATGTTGATAATGATCGTGAGGATGTCGATGAAATTGACGGGAGGGCTGTTAATCGCGAACCGTCGGCTTTCTTGTGTGTTGAGGCTGCCGTAGAAACAAATCTGTTCTTGCACTGTGAAGAGAAGACTTGGGGCCGCATTAGCCTCCAAAGTCCGTCGTCGACATGGTTCAAGGAGCTGGGGGAATAGGAAAAATAAGACAATATGCTTACTTCCTCGGACGGATGTCTTTGCTGCTGCAGTCGCAACCCAGGCGGGGGTTGCAGCAGCCATCTAGGTATACCTAGTACGCACGAGATCTGCCAACTCGTCGCTGCGTGCCGAAGAGACGCGAGACCGGATTGGCCTACTTAGTTATGTATAGAGAAAGCTGGAATTCGGAGATACAGAACAAAATCTAGAAAAAAAAGCTCAGGGAAGCAAGCGGCTTGTGGGCTCGGCAAAGATGTCCACCATTCTGATCCATACCTATCGCCTCGGATGGGGGAAGTCGATTAGGAAAGGTCGGGCTATCGCTAGAGGTTGGCACGTCGTCAATAAGTGAGAAGATAGACTAGTTACCCGTAGAACAAAGGGCAATGGAGACTACATGATTGTAGGTATATACCTAGGTTCATCCATCCATTGCCACCCGTGCGAATTACCGCACGGGGCACTGGCCAACAAACCTGGGGTCCAGAGTTTGCTCTCCGTTGTTGTACTTGTGGCTAGCTACCTACCTATCTACCTATCTACCTATCTACCTACCTACCTCCTAAGCTTTGTACATCCCGATTCCCTGCCTCTCGTCTCGCCTTGTGCTGCGGCTGCATGGCCATTGGCTGCTTACTCCGTACGGAGTACGATCTCACGCTGATTACCTAATAATGCACGGAAGATGGAAAAGTTCCACTGCGTCACCAGCCCGTTCTCGTGACACCCCCAACGCTGTTTACCCGTAGTGGCCCCGACAGCGCAACCGACCGTGTTGCCTCCGCCGTCCGGCTTTCTCCCACTTAGCCGAATTGACAATAACGTGCCTCTGATTGGCTGCCGGATACTTTGCGCTCCAAGTCCCAGTAACCGAGGGATGGCGACTTGCTCCCCAAATTGAGGAGGCAAACATCACACACCAATCATCCTCCTACTCACCAACGTTTCTGCACGGACTCTTTGCATAGCCGTTCTATCACGCGTCATCTCCCAGTGGCGGCCCATCGATATCACTCCTCTCCAGTCCGCGACTCCTACCGACTGGCCTATTTCGCCCTCAATTTCTAATTTTGCCTCGCGCATTCTCCTGATCTTCCGATCTTTCTCGTCGCATCGCAAGAATGGCTTCTCTTCGCACCTCGACTCGAATCCTTAGCTCGTCCATGAGGACAGCCATGTGCCCCAGCGCCGTATTCACGCGCTCAATGGCCTCCGTAGGCGAGGCTCCCCAGGAAAAGGCGCCCAACATGAAGACTTTCCAGGTCTACAGATGGAATCCCGATTCCCCTACCGAAAAGCCTAAGATGCAGTTTTACACCATCGACTTGAACAAGACCGGACCTATGGTTTTGGATGCCCTCGTCCGAATCAAGAACGAGCTGGACCCTACTCTCACATTCCGCCGAAGTTGCCGAGAGGGTATCTGTGGTAGCTGTGCCATGAACATTAACGGCCAGAACACATTGGCCTGCCTCTGTACGTTCTCGGCTCCTGGAAGGCCCCCCTCATCCACAGAAAACAGATGGCTTTAGAATGAGAAACAACAAGGCTAATTTGGATTCATGACAGGTCGCATTCCTGCGGAAAGCTCTAGCGACGTCAAGCTGTATCCGCTGCCACACACCTACGTCGTCAAGGACCTCGTTCCCGACTTGACCCATTTTTACAAGCAATACAAATCCATCAAGCCCTATCTTCAGCGTGATACCCCTTCTCCAGATGTAGGTCTCATCTCCATTGCCTTTGGATCGATCGACACAGTGGACATGCACTAATGCTTTTACTATGCACAGGGCAAGGAATATCGTCAAAGCAAAGAGGATCGCAAGAAGCTGGATGGCTTGTACGAGTGTATTCTTTGCGCCTGCTGCTCAACATCATGTCCCTCATACTGGTGGAACTCAGAGGAGTACCTCGGACCTGCTATCCTGCTTCAGTCGTACCGATGGCTGGCCGACTCACGAGACGAGCGTAAGGGCGAACGCCGTGCCAACTTGGAGAACAGCATGAGTCTGTACCGCTGTCACACTATTCTCAACTGCACGCGTGCGTGTCCCAAGGGTTTGAACCCGGGCAAGGCTATTGCCGAGATCAAGAAGCAAATGTCGCTTTCGTGATCTGAGAGGTGTATATTGGGTGGCAATGCTTTGCGGTCGGCGACCGGTTTGAACCAAACAAATTCACGCGTATATCTTTTATATATTTTTTTGTTACACGATACACGATTGGGTGTCTGGGAGCTTTTTGGTAAGAGCGGAACGATTGGTAGGGTGGTTGAAGTAAGGAGCCCGCGAAAAGCACCCCCTCCCTTCCTACTATATAAGGCGGCACTCTTGAGGGGCACGTACGCACAATGAGGTGGGCAGAGACGGGATAGGTAGAATGGCAGACTCAAATTTCATTTTTCCTTTGTTCACACTCCAAAATCAGCTTCTGTTCCAGACCTGTGTGCTCTTCTCCTCGATCTTATTATTTCGGATATTGTACTCCGTAGCATATAAACAACAACTGCACAGTCTGTCACATGTGTGTCTACTTTACCTACACAATCACTCCTCTCGCCGCGAGAAGCCGTGACTACGTCAAACATTCATCCGCAACGAAGTCTTCGTGCTCTTAGTTGAGAGTCTGCGATAAGACAGCCCAAGCAGACTCCATTAGGCCAAGAGACGATGGCCCGCAACAAAGTCACGCTTTACGTCATGCCAAATTACAACCCTTCCCGAGTCCTGAGTGATCGGTACATAAAACGAAGCCGACCAAGAACCCCACGGCTCTCTTGGCAGTCTAATTAGATAAGTATAGCGGTGTCCTTTTCAGGTTACACCCACGAGTAGAAGCCGCCACGCTTGGCATAACGGCCAAAACACGTCCAGCATTAGGATCTGTGGCAAAAGGCAGCGGCGGCGGGTAGATCGGAGACGGCCGTCATCCCTGCATGTGAGAAATGCCAATAACGCGAGCAAGGACCAGCGCTCTTGGCTTCTTCAGTCAGTTCCCGTCGCGGCTTACGTCAAGTCCGATGAGATAAAGAGAATCAGATCCCAAGTCACCTACCCCGCCTTCCCATCTGCATACTCCGTAGACAAGAAGTGAGATCCTCAGTCGGCCTCCCAAAGGATCGCAAAAGCGTGAACATGAGTTGTCTCGCGTAGAGACGGGCTTGTCTTTGCTGACGTTTATCTGCGACAGTATGACCCCTCGCTCCGCTCTCTGGCATGTCTTGTCAGATGATGCAAGATACATATTCCACGGGGTTCGGACCGCTGAGCAAGATGTGAAGTGAAGGCTGTACGGTGTACCTAGCCTGTGCCGTATGATGGGTTACTCTGACACAATGTAAAGGCCGCGTTCTGCAAGTTATGGTAGTCCCCTCAGGGAAACTACCTTCGGTTCTTAGCAATGGGATGAAAAACATTTGTCTTCAATAGTTACAACTTACCGGACCATGCTGACCTGGTAGATTCGTGATGTCATGTTACATTACTTTATTTGCCGAAGCTATGCTATGCGCCCATCCTGTCTGTCAAACATAGCTTGAGACATTCTGAGGGGTTCCCCCTGTTTTTTTTTTTGGATCATGGAGAGGAAGAAAAGACGGAGAAGAGGAAAATGTATAAATCTGCTCACTGTTCACACGTTTTGACGATAGCAACTTGTCAAGTTACCTTGCATCCGACTTATTAAGAATCTATCTTCGCGGATTCTCTTACTTGTGCCAACGATTACGCAACTTCACTTTACTTTAATTTAGTTCAATTGAAGAAATGAAGCTCCTTCTCGCCCTCTTTGCCAGTAGCCTGGCTCTCGCTGCCCCAGCCACAGATGAGCTGATGTGCCAAGAGAAGTGCTTTAGCGGCGTGAACGAATGTGGTGTTTACTACGAAAGGTGAGACTTGAGCAGACAAGACCAGGAGGCGGGTATCGAATGGTCTCTCGAAAGATCGCAAATATATGAAGATATATCTCATGATACCCTTTCGTGGTAAAAAGACTGGATAGCTGAAATGAGTCTGGAATAGTTGCTTCAACCCTTGTAGGGAGCCGCCGCCCCGGGTACCGCTCTGTGAAATCATCACCAAAGAGGCTAAACTGCCTCCGCGTTCGATGCCCACGCCGAGTCCGACGGATGACTGCAGTACGAGGATCCTTTGCGTGGATGCTATAAATGAGTGTGGCATCATGTACGGGGGGTAAGTAGACAGTCCTTATTGTTTCCCATTTACACCCCACGAGGCTGTTAGGCTTACTATTGTGAAAAACGACCAGGTGCTTTCCGGACTGCGGGCCGTGGAGCCTTGTGAAGCCGCCTTGCCCGACGGCCACGATGGCTGAGCTTCCTTGAAAGACCCCAGACATCTTTTGAAATCAGGCTAGATGGGAAGAGTGGCGCGAGGCTCCGAATCCCGGGGGGAGTTCCAGAGCTCAGTTTGACAATGGAAAGGAGGGCGGGTCATTGAATATATGGAATGAGTTTCCAAATACATACACAGGGGGAGGAATACTTTTCTTTGGACGTCTTGGCATTCAGAACCCATTTCTAAGAAACACAGCTATCATGCCTAGTTAGTAAAAAACATTCACTCTATTGCTGTTCCGAGAGCTACGATTCGCGGCCGTGCCTGGGAAAGCTCCTGGTGCGTTCGGGGGCCCCTTCTCATCATCTGAACTGCCCTCATCGGCGATATCCTCTTCGCCGACAGGTTGTGATCGCATGGCATTGACTTCTTCTCTATCCAGAACCGAAGGTTCATACGGCTTGATGGTGTGTACCTCTCGACCAGACGGCATTTTCGTCAGGAGAGAGTTGATGTGTGGGATAGCTTGAGTATGTATCTGCAGGACTTGTCAAAACGTACGTTCGGTGGAAGAAGGCAAAATGGAGAAAAATCGAAAAGGAAGGAGTCAAAGAAGAAGAAACAATTGAAAGAAAAACGACGGGCCGAACGGCGGTAGCTTACAGTATCATTGATCTTGTTCCATTTCACGTCGAGCAGCTGAATAACCCTTGTTTCTTCCTGTCGACCCGCATCGTAGCCCCATTCCCAGTCCTTCTCTACGCGCCTGTCCTCGCGTCGCTCACTCAGGTCCTGTCTCAAGCGGCTGAGGCTGAAGCCTTTCTTCTGATCCTGCCTTTCCACGCCAAGTTCATGAAACCCAACGTGCAACCAGCCAATACCCTCGGCAGTCTGACCGCCAATCTCGGCATCGACGCCGAAGAATCGGCAGGCTTTGGCACGGCTTGTCCGTCGAAGGTCTTCTAGATATCGAAGCAAGGATGCAGTGACCTTGCTCTTGTCGAGAGAGCCTGAGCACCCAGAAGACTGTAGCAATGACGACGCCGTGGAGGCATGGTCGGCGGCAGCGAGACAGAGTCTCGCGAAAAGATGAGCCCGAACTCTGGGCATGTCGGGCGACTTGAACATCCACTCCTTGTCTGTCTTGTTTCTTCCCTGGGCCACAGCCGCGGGGTAGGGATCATCCTTCAGAACGGCCAGGAGAGTGGCGTCGGCCAAGCACACCAAGGACAAGGCCTTGATCGTCGCAGGCGCCACGTCTACGCAAGGCGCCGGGCTCGACATACGTTGACTGCGGCGAAACAAGTAATCGTAGATGGACGCGGCATCAAGGAGCTGCCTGGTTGCCGTTGTGATCGCTGTGACCCTCTCCTTATCCGACAAGAATTCGGTGGTGGTCGCATAGAGCGGCTGCAACGTCGTCCTTGCCAGCAACGTATACGCATATGCCATTGTAGTCAGGACAAAGAATATCTCGTACTCTAGGGAGTCGATCTTGACGCGCGGCCGCTCCCTCCCTGGTACAATATCTTCGGACAGCGTCGGCCTCCAGGTCATGGACGGCGCAACCTTCATGACGACCTTGATTACCTGGCCAGCTTGGAGGGTCTGCGAGCCAACACCGGCCTCCACAGCCAGGAGATACGGCAGGTAAGCATCAATGCTTGCGATGACGGTACCTAGACTCCCAACGCGCGACGTTGGCGGCAGGCGCTTGTGCTTCTTGAGGGCATCTCGAACGACCCCGCGTCGACCGCTGGTGGTCAGAGGTAGGGACGGATGCGAGTCGCAGCTGAAGCAGGCCGAAAAAGAGAAGGAAGACGTCGTCGGAAGAACAAAGGGGAAGGGCATTTTCCGTTCGAGAGAGCGAGGTGAGGCTAGTCGGGCGAGCCTAAGGAGGATGTCTCCGCCTATGGGTTGTTCGCCGGTCGGGGTTTATTATTAAGGGGGAGAGAACGAGAACTCGACAAGGGGCATCGAAGATAAACAATAGAATGGCGCGGTGGCGGGTGATGCGCGGCAAGGCCGGGCTTTGGATCGTTACAGCTATGTCCATAGTCAAGTTACCACTTGCGATGGATGGAAACTCATGTCGTGTCATGCAGGTCGCGCAAAGTGGCCAACCCAATGGCCGATCCGCTGGTGGTGGTGTTGCCGTGTACGGTAATTAGTATGCACGAAAGCTCAGAGTCACAACTCACGCCTCGGTACACGTGCAGCTGGCAGCCACTAACATCGCCGTGCCGCCACCTGGCTGACACCCTGCTAGCGGCTGTCACCCTCCAACAGCCAAAGTAGCCAAAGTCCTTGAGCAGTGAGGAGTCAGGACCCGACAGACACAAAGCAGACAGCCTGCAACTCCACAGACCACGTTCACACGCAAAGTCAATGGCCACTACGAGGCCGCACCAACCTCGACCTTGTCCACGTCGTCACCATGGCTGTGGCAAGCCCTTCCCCTCGCAAGCCCAGGCGCAAAGTTAGGGATGGCGGCAATGGCAGCGACACGCTCATACGAACGCGATCCGACGCTCTCGTGAGAGCTCCATCCTTTCCCCTGGCCGCTTTTCTTTGGCCTGCGCGGACTTCGTTGACACAATGGGAAGTACTACCAGCTATCTTGATGGTAGCTGGCTTGTTTCGCTGGGCCGCTGGACTTTGGGGATACTCTGGTACGACTGAGAAACGAGCCGATAGAATCAATCCCCCCCCCCCAGGACCAAGGCTGACTGACAATCTCTTCAGGCTTCCAGCGACCTCCCATGTTTGGCGACTATGAAGCGCAACGACATTGGATGGAACTCACGACTCAATTGCCGATTTCGCAGTGGTACTTCCACGACCTGCAGTGGTGGGGTCTTGATTACCCCCCCTTGACGGCATATCACAGTTGGGTTATGGGCAAGATTGGAGGTCGAATAGAGCCGGCCTGGTTTGCCCTGTTCTCGTCCCGAGGTTCCGACGATCCAACGCTCAAGATCTTCATGAGGGCGACCGTGCTCGTGTCCGAGTACATCATCTACGTTCCTGCGGTCGTTGTCTTCGCTCGAAGGTATAGCAGACTGAGCGGAGTGTCGACATGGACCAGCTCTGTTGCCTTGGTCGCTATCCTCATGCAGCCCGCCACGATGCTCATCGATCACGTGCACTTTCAGTACAACACTATGATGCTGGGACTGGTCTTGGCCAGTATCAACAGTATGTTGGCTGAGCGATACAAGTGGGCTGCCGTCTTCTTCGTTGCCGCACTTGGTTTCAAGCAGATGGCACTGTACTACTCCTTCAGCGTCTTTGCCTATCTTCTTGGCAAATGTTTCTCGCCGCGGCTTGATCTGGTGCGTCTGATCGGCATTGGTCTCGTCACCCTAGCCTCCTTTGCTGCCCTCGTGCTCCCCCTGATCCTGGGGACCTTGTACGACAGATACCGTGGAGTCGACTCGGGGGCTGACATTGATGAACCTCCCTCGCCACTCCCTTTGTTTGCCTTTGTTTCCGACTACCTCGACACCCGCTCTTGTGCGTATGCCATAGTCGAGCAGATGATCCAGATGGTTCATCGCGTTTTTCCTTTTGCCAGGGGCTTGTTTGAAGACAAGGTGGCCAACTTTTGGTGCGCTCTCAATGTCGTGGTCAAACTGCGCAAGTACCCTGCCGACTTGCTGCCCAAGGCAGCGCTCGGAGCCACTCTCTTGGCCGTACTGCCACCCAATATTGTTCTGTTCTTTAAGCCCGAGAAGAAGCTATTGTCCCTGGCATTTGCCACAACCGCATGGGGCTTCTTCCTCTTCAGCTACCAGGTACACGAAAAAAGTGTTCTTCTTCCGCTGATGCCCATGACGTTGCTGCTTGCCGGAAAGCAGGGACTACATGGAGATACTCGATCGTGGGTTGGATTTGCCAACCTGCTGGGCGCCTGGACCATGTTCCCGCTCCTCAGTCGCGTTGACCTAGCGGTGCCATACACGGTATTGACGCTCCTGTGGGCATATCTCGTGGGGTTGCCGCCCACGTCCTGGACGGCTCCGTTTAGCGAGGCAGGATATGTCCCGAAGCAATGGGCCACGGCACTGATCCAAGGTGCCTTTTACGTTTTCATGCTGCTATGGCACGGTGTTCATGCGTTTGTCGCACCACCCCTGGGCAAGCCGGACCTGTGGGTAGTGGCCAACGTGGGCGTGGGCTGTGCTGGGTTTATGCTCTGCTACCTGTGGTGTTTCTCGAAGATGCTGGTGGAAAGTGGGCTGATAGGAGGGGCGAGGCTATCCAAGACGAAGACGCAATGACGTGCGCTACCGCTTGTATTGAGGAGTGATGAGCTTTTTTTGGTACTTGGTTGAATAGAGAAATGCGTTGCTATGTACATTACATGACATATCGATTGCATGGAATGGACCCTCAGAGGAGAGACACTTTGTAACGGCGATCCGGCGCGGGACGGTATTGGAGAGATTGCGTAGTATTATATTGACTTGTCACCGCGTCGTGTACGCACCTTGACTCCTACCTTTTGCTTGCAGCTGTTCCTCCCCCCCCGCCCCCAACCTTCTTTGCTTCTCTCTCGTCGGCCCCGCGAGCGGCGAAGATGGCGATACACATGTACATAGTGGCGGAATGCACGATACAAGCATAAATGAATGGCAAATTGCAAACTGCGTAGCGAATAGGCGCCGCCCCGCAACTGTGCGTCAAGGCGCGCTTATCAACGCTGTGTTTCCGTGTGTTTCCATTGTTTTTGCGCGTTCTGCCGCCTTCGTCTTGTGTCGAGACCCCGGTTTCCGTTGGCTGGAGATAACCGGTCATCCCCATCCAAGCTATATTTACACACGCGCATATGGCGTACATGACCATGCCCATGCCCACTTATAACCCGGCAAGGCGGTTAATCCTGATGCTTCAGATGGCGCTTGACCCGGCAACGATGCTCCCACACAAGTCAGCATCACAGAGTAGAGAGCGAAGCCGAAAGCGGCGCCTTCTCCACGCATTAGGGCTTTGATCCCGGAATGAACCCTGCAAAAGGCTCTCTCACACGCAACGGGCCAACGGCCGTTTATGGCAAAGCGGGCTGTGCCGAGAGAATGGCTTTGTTTCCGTGCATCATGTAGTCGACACTCTCTGGAAGTACATAGTATTTTTTCTTCCGGTCCGTTTTGGTACGGGGGTCTGGGGAAAACAATACTTCGGCTTTCCGGTGCGCTCCAGAGAATGCCGTCTGTTTCGAACAACAGACAGTTGATGACCGCCGGAGGCCTTGCATCGTAACCTAGGTTGTATGTGTTTTGGTATGTAACTGCTTTTATACGGAGTACATGGATATGTAATGTAGTATGCTCTGGAATATCTGTACGTGCCATGTGCATGGGTAGTTCGGCACGCCACCCCTGCTGCCTTTGTTGGTTTCACTTTATCTTGACAACATGGTTCGGCTCGCCTCCCACAGCATAATGGCAGCTGTACCGAATCAGCGAACGAGTCGTCCGCGTATTTTTATTTCTCACGTGGAGACAAGACGTACGGAGCGGAGTACAATTCTCTGACGTGCAGGGTAGGGTTTGGACTGGCGACAAGCTTCTTTTTTTTTGTTCATGGGCAGGCACGTTTCAGAATTTCTCCTCGAACGCAGCGATCACCCCCTGCCCTAATGATGATGAATTCGACAAGCCTCCGATAATGCACTTGCGAAACGAGGGCAGGCTGTATCATGTGCGCCAAATCAGGACATTTGCGGGAATGCGGGATTGCGAAGACGGAGGAAAACGTCATGAGGTGTGGGAAGTCATTGGATTGTATTTAGGAGGCTGACCTCGTCCAGACTTGTGAGGACCACGAATGGCCTTGTTGCTATTCTTCTCTAGGTATCGACATCATCCAGTGGAGGGAATAGATTTAGCACAGCATAATCTTCTCGTGGCACGACTCGTCAGTGTTACGATCTTGCCTTGTGCTGCGCTCTCGGTACCTGGTTCATCATGCTCTTCGCTGTGTTTGTGCCGCTGCTTTCCGTATCTGCACGACACGTAGATGGCCATGTCATGGCCCCAAGCATACGTGGCCAAGAGTACGACCCTACGACGATCCAAGATTCCGTCTTATCATCGGGTTTGGAGCAAGAGCTGCGTTTGCGAAGAACGAGACAACAGCACATGCGCGGGGTTGGCGCAACCGCTTCGCCATATACAGCAGGTGATGCTCCAAGGCTGCGAATCTCACCGAGAGACACCGAGGATGAGCCAGTCACGGTCATAATCTCGTTGCGAAGCCTTGATGAAGATGTTGCCGGATCACGCGCTATAGATCCAGAACAGGTGCGTTGACCTGACATTCTTGTTCATCAAAAAAA
>SRPQ01000030.1:0-73954 GCA_018360075.1 Claviceps cyperi
GTGTATCGTGTGTGTATCGTGTGTGTATCGTGTGTGTATCGTGTGTGTATCGTGTGTGTATCGTGTGTGTATCGTGTGTGTATCGTGTGTACGTGTCCATCATCACCTCCGAGATAACTCCCAATAGGCCCTCAAAAGAGCCAACCCTCCGATCTGTGTCTCGACTGTTCTCCCCCTTCCGCGATCATTCGCATCATCGGCCCGCTTCCCCAGCGCCCGACCGACTGGCCGCCGCCCCTCTCTCGCATGACGTCTCGTGACTGCTGGAAGACCGAGTCGGATACTCGAATCCGGTCGTATGGCCTGCTTCGGACGATCCTGGCCCGTCAGGCTTCCCACGCCGGGCTGCCACGTCACTTGAACACCCCAGATCTCATTCCGCGGCGTACCTTTATTGCGATAATCGGTGCTATTGAGAGTCCAGTTGTCCATGATAGCGATGGATGATGGGCCAGCAGAGAGCTGCTGAAAGATGCTGCCCCCCCACCACATGCCAAACCGTCCCGCAGCATCTCGCGTTGCCAGCGCGGCATCAACATTATGCTTCACCCAGCCCAGATAGGCAATGCACGCTTTCTCATGCGCAGCCCGGACCTGAGACGCTTTGTTTTGGTTGACCTTGGCGTGGCGCTCGAGCTGTGAATGCTCGATGGGCGCACAAAAGGCGGTGAGGTGGTGGAAGAAGATGCCCTTGAAGGTTTGAGCGTCCTGCGAGCATACGCCGCTTTGATCGCACGCGTCCTCTAGGAGACCATAGCGACCGAGTCCGCGCCAGGGTGGGAGTTGGCCGTTCTTGGCATTCTTGATGTCGTCGACGGGCTTATTCTTGCTGAGATTCCATCCGGTGGCTTTGATGGCGTTTTGGACGAGCACGTGTCCGTCCTCGAGATAGGAGGGACTGCCTGTAATGGTGAAGAGACCGCGTAGGCCGGTTAGGATGACGCCCTGGTTGTAAGTGTAGACCATTTCGTCGCGGTTGCCACACTTGAGATTATCGGGCTTGGTTTTGTCCATGTGGAATCCGTCAATGTAAAGGCCCAAAGGGTTGGTCATGTTGATGTCCTGCAGCCACTTGTAAGCCGTGACGGCAGCAGACAGATAGACGGGATCCTGTGTTTCCAGGCCTTTTCTCATGGCCCAGTCCTTATCGAGTTTGTCCTTGGGGAAATGCTCGTACATGGACGTGGAGGCCGAGATCCACAACTCGTTGGTTATGGCGTTCTTGTAAGGCTCAAGCTTGGGGTTCCATATCATGCCGCCCAGACAGAGTCGGGTATCCCATCCCTTACTGGCAAAGTCCCAGAATGTACGAGCGCGATCCGCGAACGTACAGGTCCAGTGATTGCCATGCCAAGACATGGTTTCTATGGCCGCGTCGAGCATCGTCGGCACGTTAAGGCATTGCTGTGCTCGCTTTGGGTAATGGAGTGTTGAGTGAAGATGTGTAAACTTGATGGCTTCTAGCCAACCCAGAACGACCCATAAAACGTCATCGTATGCCTTATTTTAGTTGTCAGCTCTGAATTTGAAACTTTGTCTTGGCAGTCCGTGGGGGGCTGATTGAGAACGTACCTCGTCAAAGATGGCGGCAACATTTTGACCAGAGAAATAGTGGGTGACGTGAGCAAAAAGAGACGAAATCAACTGTTCTTTCTCATTCCAGACGAGGCCTGGCCTCACGGAGTCGAGCGACTTGGTCAAGGAGCTAAGAGTGCCTGAGATGATGGTTTGGACCACTGCTCCCGTCCAGTCAATGGACTTGGGCCAGGTGCCCGTGATGGCGTCAAAGTAGGTATTTTGCAACACAGCCAGGGCATTGAACGTATTTTCCAGCACCGAGGGACCGGCTGCGGTAATCTGCCCTTCACTTTGAACGCCAAGAAAGGAGTCCGTGACAGGCAGACAGTCGGAGGGTGCTTGTTCGTCAAACACAGAGCACAGCCTGACTTTTTTGGCATGGTTGGCACTCGCTGCAGAGAGCGGCAAGGAGCACAAGGCGCTCAATGCGACGAGTAGTGAGTAGCAGCGCATATTTTCTCGTTACCGCGCGCGCGGAGGACTTCCAAAATACAAAGACGGGCAGATGGAGCGGGCGACTGCTTTTTCACCTTGGTTGTCCGGGCACTCAAGACTCTCAGAAGCCGACACAAAGTGTACTTTTATGGAAGGGCGTCGTGTTCGTTTTCAATCAAATTTCTTTTGTGCGAGTTCAAAGGAAATTAAACAGCTGAAGCAAGCACAGAGTCGGAAATCGATCCCGTGAACGGCGAGCACCTATGTGTGGTGACGGGAGGACGAGGTGATTAATAAAGGGCCGAGCAAACAGCAGGACATGACGGTCCGGCGAGGACAGATCAGCAACTCGGCCGATCAGCCTGGCCCACGAGGTCATTGAAGCCATAGTGACACGTTTGTGCCATGAGGCAAGAAGATCACGCCTCGACGTATATCTAGGTCACGCCAAGTGCGACGCCGTCGTGCCCCTTTTAGGAGGCTGCGACGATGCGATTGGTGTTGGTCCGCGGGATGCAAGACGCAGTGGGACGGGGCCGATTAGGGAGGGCAGAGGGCTCCACATCGCGTCACAAGAACCAGTCATTCTGTCAGCCACCCTCGAGGTGCTGTCGTGTTAAGAAGAAAGGGATTGATGGCTCCGGTTCCTTATCCTCATCCAGATGATGATCTAGCAGATTTTTACGACCCGGCAGCCGCTCTGTGATAAACGCAGGCATCATTTGCCACCTGGCACTTGCTGCGAGCGACACGGCGGCAAAGTCATACCTGTGTGGCGTTGTCCGGAGGAGGCCACGGGCTTCATCTCGGAATCTAGGAAAATCGTGGCAGCTGTCCTGGCTTAGGGTTGTGATAATGTCATAAGACGTCCCTTCCTTTGTGTCTCTGCGACTGTCATTCGGAGGTCACGTCACCTGTGTCGAAGGAAGTTAATAAAAGTGTGAAACTTGTACGGAGTAACTAACTTATGTACATGCCTACTTCTCTGTAATCTAGGTACACAGCTATGTATCGGGAAACACGGAGTACTTATCCACAACACCCGTCAATAGCGCAGACGGCACAGGCACAGGCAGGCACAGGCACAAATGGCACCAGCCGCACCAGCCGCACCAGCCGCACCAGCCGGCTACTCTCTGGAGTCTGGAGTCTGGAGTCTGGAGTCTGGAGTCTGTAGGCGCTCTGGAGTCTGTATGGTCCGCTGGTGGCTATGTGGGTCTGCTCCCGTCTGGTTTGTTTACTTTCTTCAATCTTGTCCCAAGCCAAGTCGCCTGTCAACCAACCAGACTGCGCCACTGCGGAGAACTTTTGTTCGCTACGTACCTCGTCCGCTTCCACCCACAGCGTCAGTATCCAGATCCCAGCTCTCATCAACTTGTCCTTACCACAACTTCCATGTCAGCATTCTCGACTTAGCACAAGAGCCAGTTCGCCATGAACTGAGAAGAGCAAGGTTTCCTTGAAGAGCATCGATTCTTTGCCAGTACCCTTGTATTTTCTTCTGCGCGTTCGACGAGCTCACAACGCGCCTTTTTGCCGCACGTATCGAATACGCGCCGCGTCCAAAATATTTGCATCCTGGCCCTGCGCCAACATCAGTTGTCGCTTCTCGGACTCGAGCACCGCGTGTTTTGGTGTCTTCGTGTAGCTTCACCATGGATACTGATGCTCTGCATCCCTATCGCTCGCGCATCCTTAGAGAAATGAGTGCGAACCGCGCAAATCCTTTCAACTCTCCTCCCTCCTCCACCGGCTCGCACGGCACCGTCACCATGTCGTCGCTATTTTCCGATCCAGACGGCGAATCGACCCGAAGGCTCAACCAAGAAATCGATCGAGTCAGGGCCCAGAAGAAACTACCCGTCAACTTTGACGCCGCTCACCAAAAGTGGCCGGAACATTTTTCCCGACCGAAACACAACTCCAATAACGTGCCCATGGTCAATGGTGATCGTCATAATGCCAACACCACCGATATTACCGGTACTCGACCTTGGAAGTCGCCGCTGAGAGAGAACAAGCCCTCTGGAACGAATATAAAATTCACAGTGGATGACTCTACGCGGGATATCTGGCCAGCAGCCGCCAAGACGCGTGCGGAAATGCAGGCTCGAGTCGACAATGAGTCGGACATGTCGTCCATCCTCGACCATTCACCTGCTCGCCCTCACTCACATCATCGTACGGGAGGACACCAACAACAACAATACAAAAGTCCTCTCTCAAAGAGTCACAGTTCAGCCCAGCCGGTACCGTCTCGGCAATCCCACTCATCAGTAGGAAACGCCCCCAACCGCCAACCGAGAGCTTCTCTTAGCCCAAGGAGTGCCAATCAGGAGTCTCCCAATACATCTTCAGCCAAGTCCAGCTTGACCGCTGTGCCCCCATCCCCCGTCTCCGTGGCCAGTCCGGGTCATAACGCGTCCAACGTACGCTCGTTTTTCATGCCCGACGTCTCCCATCTTGGCGACTTCGTCACAGGAACCCTCAAATTTAGCGGCTCTATAAAGAATGGCGTTCCAATCTTTGTGAAGCATGGCAAGGTTCATGATAGCCAGGAACGGCCCGCAGCGAGGGCGCATGCACATGTCGACGCTGTGAAAGTCCCAGACGACGAAGAAAGGATCTTCGTCTCCATGGACATGATACGCGAAGAAATTGTTTCGCTGCAGGCTGCGCATGACAAGGTGCAAGAATATGCAGAGGGTCTACAGCTTCAAGTAGAAAGGCTCGAAGCCCAGATTCGCCACGGCAAATTCGATGCTGGACACGAAGAGAAGGAGAAGTTTAGGGCACAAAAAAAGAGTAAGTTTGGTGCCGTGGAGTTACCTCGTGCTGTCCCGCTAACAAATCCTTTTTCTTCTCTTAGGGCTCGAATTGGAAATTGCTTCGCTGCAAGCTCGGCTAGACGAAGCATCACGAAACCTGAGCACCAACAAGATCGAATGCGAAACCATCGCACATGAACGCGACAGAGCCATTGCCAGGCTGCAGGAAGCTTGTGAGGACATCAGCAAGCTTACCCGGAAACTGGGTGTCAGAGAAAAGGAGCTGTCCACGTCACAGAAAAGGCTCGAGTCCACGGAGCAGATGCGCCAAGATCTCGAAACTCTTCGCCATGACCTAATTTCGCTCAAACATACTCGCGATGCGCTCGAGCTCAATAACTCGTCTCTCCGAAACGATAACGAGAATCTCCATGAAGAGCACAAGCGCCTGCGAGATGAAGTTCATGTTCTGCGCACTAAGAACAAGAATGCGCGTGACGAGGATGGATCTCTTGCAACTGAGAACAAATCCCTTCGGTCCGCGAATGACAAGTTGACAGTGGACAATGAGAATCTTCGCGAAACTCTTGATGATGCCCACCACGAGCTGGACACTGCGCGCGAAGAGATAGTAACAGTTCGAAACAAGCTTGACAAGGTTGCCCAGGAAAAGTCGGCACTTCGGGAAGACAATGCGTCCCTGGTTCGCCACAACGAGAAGTATTTTACTGAAAATAAGCTTCTACGTCGCGAGAACGCGGGTTTTGAGCGCAGCGTTCATGACCTGCATGAGGAAAATATGAAAGTAAAGGACGAAGTCTTCTTTCTCAAACAACAACTCGATCTCTGCAGATCGCCGTCCCAAGCCGACGGCCCCAGGCACGTGGAGGAGGAAACGGAGGAGAATATGACGTCTGCCTTTTTCGTACCAGACATCACTGTCAAGAAGAATGGGGAGAAGAATGAGGCGCGTGCCGAAGGGCACACCGAGATGGAGGATATGCCTATTCTGCCGGAGGTGACGTCCCATGACTTCACAACTGAACAAGATGCCCGCCAAACAACTCGGCGGACTAGCAGCAATGAACAGCGGTCAAAGAGTAAACCACGAGCCGCGTCCAAGGGCGTTGCGTTTGATATACCCGAGAAATCAGCGCTTCGAAATAAGAACAGCAGCAACAGCAATACCAACAGTAACAATATGGCCAACAAGGGCAGCAAGCGCAAGCAGGCCGGTCCTAGCCACCGTTCTGCCAAGGGACCTCCAACCCTAGAATTGGATCTGACTACCGAAAACGATGAAACAACGGGTGGATTCCAGTCTGAGGACTTCACGAATCAAGATGCCGCCATCTCGCTTAACTTTACGATAAAAGATGGCAACTTCCCGCTGTACAGCCAAGACCCAACTCCTACAGCCACACAGAGCAAAACGTCTCGTCGAGAGAGCGCTTCGCGACTTGCACAACCAAAACACAACTTTAAGGAAGCCCAATCCAGCGAAGCCAACAAGACAACCGACAAAAAGGCATCCACCAGCGAGCCCGAGTTCGAGTCCTGCCCTGTCCTATCAACAGATGCACGACGCGTGCTCGATGGCCTATACCAGCACAGCTGCAGCAACTGCATAGTATGCACGCGCATAACCTCTCACCGCGGAGTCGTCTCCTCCTCCGAAGCCGCCTCGGGCAAGAAGCACGTTAGTGTACCGCGTCCCGTGCCCGTAACGGACCGAGATCTCGCCGGAGACGATCTGACGATGCGGCCCTCCCAGGCGCCCGGCTACGCGCTGGCGCTGGTGATCAAGGGCCTCGAAGACGAAGCCGAGCACCTGCAACTTGAGCTCGCGCGCCTACAAGCCGAGTACAACGGCAAGGACAAGGCCACGGGTCGTCGCGATAGACTCCACATGGCTGAATCGATCCGCACGCTGCTGAAGCGCATGGAGGTCAAGAATGATCAGATTTATAGCTTGTATGATGTCCTGGAGGGGCAAAAGGCTGCGGGGCAGGCCATGACGGAGGAGGAGATTGAGATGACGGTATTGAATATTACGGGGATGACGGTAAGGGATGTTACGGGGGGGAATGAGCAATTTGCGCTGTAGCTGGAGGGCATGGAGGCCTGATGATCGTAGTCATCTTTTGATTACCTTTTTCCCATTTTATACGGAGTACATGGGTCCAGTGAATCCATTTTGACGCAAGTTCTTGTTTCTTCTATCTCTCTCTTGTTGCTTTTCCTCACCTCCCTTTTTTTTTGCCTGTTGTCAGTTGCTTTTTATTGACTAGCGTTGCAAGAGCTTTCATGGTTCTATTTGTGTTTTTGCCTGTCTCGTGAGCGAACACGCGCCAAGTTTTGTTTGTTCTTTTTTCTTTTTTTTGGTATGCCTTGTTCTGCTTCTCTTAGGTTTCTTCTATGGTTCATGTTGTTGTTTTTGCTCGTGAAATTGCAGTGAGCAGCTGGTCACGGGACCCGGCGCGGTCAACAAGCGGTTGTTTGGAACGAAGATCCGCGTGGTGGATTGCATGATTTTGTCGTAAGCATTTTGTTTTCTACGCCCCTTTTTGCCCTCTCTGCGGTATCTCTTTCTTCTCACTTGTCTCTCTTTCTCTCTCTCTCTCTCTCTCTCTCTCTCTCTCTCTCTCTCTCTCTCTCTCTCTGTATTTTCTTTCTTTTTCATATTTCTTGCCCGCTGTATTCTTTTTCGTCCTACTTCTTCTGTCTCGTTATTATAGAGTCAGGATACGTGTGTTTTGCATGGCGCTGATGAGCCAAAGGAGCTCTTGAGATTGTTGGGTACACTTTGTTTGTATGGCTAGAATGTGCGTGCGCCTGAGTACATAGTATATGAACACACATTGAGCATGATGAACGAGATGGTTTCTTCTTATTGTCTGTAGTTCAAGTTTGCGGTTCGTACCAATGCGGTTTCGCAATTTGCGCAGTACCAGTGTAAGTAACTACCTCATGTTTCATCCCCTTTTCTTCCTCCGTTCCTCCTCGACTATTTCTTCATTCAGAGGTATTACATTGGTGGTAAATGAATGTAGTTTCTTTGAGAGTTTACGCGCTTCATCACGGAGACCTGTGAATGCATGCCATGTGCTTGACATTGTTCAAAATCGAAAAGGAGTTGTGAAAGGTATTGTATCCGTGAGAAATGGACTATTACTATACTAGCTTAGGGGGCAATGCTCATCATTCATCACTCTCGTCCTCATCCTCCTCTTCATTGTCGTCGTCCTCACCCTCCACCTCTTCCTCGCCCTCATCCTCCTCATCCAGCTCCATCTCATCATCACTACCGTCCTCCCCTTCCAACCCTCCATCATTCTCCTCCTTCCTCTTCCGCTCATCTTCCCGCCGCGCGTCCTCAAGCATCTTCGTCCTCTCCTCCTTCACCTTTCTCTGCGCAAGTACAAACGCCCCCAGCGGCGTCTTAGCCACATCAAAGTCTTTCAGGAACGCAGCAACTTGAGTGCGGTCCCTAGGCGCAAAGTCTACTTTTGCTCGATGCCCCTCGATGAATTTGGCATTGGCCTCAAGCTTTTGCACCAGAATGACGAGCTGTGACAAGAGCTTGGCGTTCTTGTTGCCCTGGCTCTTAGAGCGGGCTTGCTTCATCCAGCGCTTGAGCTGGATGATGACAGCGAGGGAGAGCTCGGGAAACGCGATGGATGTAGACCAAAGCAGGAAGAACTCGCCGAGAAGCTCTATAACTTGTTCGCCTATGCCGTCTTGGAAGACGCGCGTGCGGAGGTATGATTTGGGGGCCTTGTAGGCGACGGCAAAGTCAAAGGCTTTAAGGGTGGATGCCTTGGGGGGCTTCTTCATTTCCGCTGATGAGAGCACTTCGAGGATCGATGACGCCAAGGGAATGTAGGTGCCTGTGGCGCGCGACGTGCGCAGCAAAGACCGGACGAGGTGGAATCGCAGCGGGAAATAGATGGCGGTGGGAATCAGGCGGATCACGCCGAGGGTGACTTGCACGAGCGGGTAGATGAGTAGCTTGAGCTGGTTCTCCTTTCCGGCTTCGGCCTCCTTAAGCGGGGAGCAGTGCTCGGCGAGGACGCAGGACCAGAAGTCGAGCGAGTGGGTGAACTGCCAGTTGTAGACCATGCGGAACGAGTCGTTCTTGTTGTTGACGATGCTGTTGCGCAGATGAATAGCCAGCTGCCGGATAAAGGTAAAAGCAGTGGTATACCCGACGGACGGGTCAATGCCCCAGAGCTCAGCGGCCGAGTTCTTCATCAGGTTGATACCCTGGATGGTGTTGTGGGTGGTGACGCGGCAGCCTTGCACGAGGCCCTGGTACACGGCCTTGAGGGCGGTTTCGCGGATACCCTTGTCGCCAATAATGACGAGCTTGCGAAGCACGAGAAAGGCTGTGATCCGTGTGGTTTCTGAGCTGGCAGGCTGTGCCCAGAAATTGACGACGGCTTTGGCCAGCGCCTTGACGAGCTTCTTGAACGACAGGAGGTAGGGAAGGATCGGCGTAATAGATGACAGAGTTAACTTCAGCGTCTTGTCATCGGAGAGCGTGCCGAGGAGGTGCATAATAGAAGACGTGTAGGACTTGAGAAGTAAAGAGAGCGTCTTGAACTTCTTTGTCTCGGTCTGCACGTAGACTTTACCCGAGGCGGATTCCTTGACGGGCAGATGGTGGTTCATCACCACCGGAATGTGCCGCAGGGCGAGCACCAAGATGTCGTTGTAGACCTCCGGGCTGTTGATGGCCCATCGCTGCTGTGTCTCACCATCCTCGTCTTCCTCATTCAAGTGTGCGGCGCTCCGGAACGCGAGAACAACCTGTCGAGCAGCGCGCAACGAATTGGTCTCTTCGATGGCCTTGCGCCACTTGGCCACCGTTGGCCGCGTGAGTTCGTTGCCTTGAGAAGGCTCTTCCTCGACATCCGCATCGTCTTCGGCTTCGCCTTTTGCTTTTACTTTTGCTTCTTTGGCAGTCTTGCCCTTCTTTCTCTTCTTCTTTGGCTGTTCATCTTGGCTCTGATCGTCTCCCTCACCCGCGCTCAATTCATCCACCTCGGCCAGGTCGGCGTTGTCGTCGAAATCTAGGGCTTCTGGATCGTTTTCTTTCAAGAACTTGTAGAACTCGGGATCTTTTTCTGCGAGTTTTTCCATAGTCGCTTTGCTCATACCGCCTTCATCGTCCTCGTCCTCGTCTTCATCGTTGCTGTCATCAGCTTCGCCTATAACGGTACCAGATTTTGGACCGGACTTCACGCCAGATTCGCTATCATCGCTCGTCTCGGCATCGTTTGCGTCCTCCACAGGCCCGGTCCTTTTTCTTTTTTTGCCAGCCTTGGCGTCCTTGCTTTCGATAATATCGTCGAATCCGCCTTGGAAAAAGTCATCTACAGTCATCTCGCCGCTCTTTTTGTTCCTGAACAAGCCACTGGGCTTTTTTGAGGAGTCCGCTCCCTCTTCGGCTGGCTTTTTTTTGAAGAATTCCGAGTCCTTGGTGTGTTTGCTCTTTTTCCTTTCCTTGATCTGCTGGCGCTGCTTAATCTTGGCGACGTCCTTTCTCTTGTCGAGCACACCGCGGAGGTGGTTCTTTTCGAATTTCTTGGTAGCCTTGAGATTTTTCTTGACGGGACCCATGATTGGCAACTTTCTTTCGCACTACTGCGAGTGGTATTGAGAAAGAAAAAGTTGTGTTCGCAGACCGCGTTGGGGAACAGAATTGGTAATGTCCCTGGATGCCCGGATTGGCTTGGCTGGCTTTCTTGGCTTCCAAATTTTTCCACATGATGTGTTATCGATAGAAGGCGTCTCTCTGATAAGGCAGGCGGTGAAAGGGTGGGACCAACATTCTGCCTTCGCACCCTGGTCTAGCTGCAACTTGCATCGTGATTCGTGAGTCTGTGGCTGGCATCATCGCCATCCCCGCAATGTCACTTGGCCTGCCGTCTTCGTAAACTCGAGCTTCAATGGGCCGCCACGTCAATCCACCGCCATGATCCCCCGACAAGGTTATGCGCCGACGCCGCATAGTTATGTCCCCAACTCGACGTTTGCCGCGACCATCAATCTTGACGAGGTATGATACCAACCGGCAAAGTCCTCGAACTTGCGCCCCGCAGAAAGCCTCACATTACACAACAACATGCTCATCGTTCAATCCCTTTTAGGAAGTCAAGCTCACAGAGACGCGAGAAGAGCGCGACCTCCAAGAATCGCTCGCTGAACTTTTCAGCATCATCGTGACGCTAGACGAGCTGGAAAAGGCGTTTCTGAAGGATGCGATTCCCGAAAATGAATACGCGGAAATCTGCGAACGCTCACTTCGCCAGTACAAAGCACTCCTAGCGGACGACACAATTGCTCGCGAGTTTGAAGGACTGGAAGAATTCAAAGCCAAGTGGGATGTATGTCTCTCGTTTTCTCTATGACTAGGCCAATCCAAAAAAAGAACAGAAAGAAGACGCACAGCTTACACCACAGAAATCTAGCTCCAAGCCCCCCGCGCAACGGAACGCCTCCGAGTAGGCATGCCATCCACCACAATGACAGCTTCATCGTCCGCTCCTAGCCAGCAAGCCCCCTCGGCAAGCAACAACTCCAGCGGCGTCCTCATCTTAGAGGCCACGCAAGAGTTCATTACGTTTCTTGACGCTGTCAAGCTGGGCATGCTGTCCAAGGATCAGCTACATCCGCTTCTCTCGGACGTGATTCAGTCCGTGAACCGCGTGACGGATAAGGACTTTGAGAGTAGGGGCAAGATCGTGCAGTGGCTCATTACATTGAACCAGATGAGGGCGTCGGATGAGTTGAGTGAGCAGCAGGCGAGGGAGTTGGAGTTGGATATCCAGCAGGCGTACCAGGGATTCCGAAGGACTTTGACGTGACAAGCGATTTGGCGACTTTTATCGTGGACATTGCATTTTCAAATTCATATCTTCGTTGGCCATTTCTGTAGATTTGAATTTCATTCCAATATTTTGGGGTTCCTCGTGTATGTGACTGGAGCCTGCATCTTATTGCATCGTTTACGCACAAGTCTCGACATAGACAACCCAGCGTCTTGTACCGTTCAACACCCATAAAGCATGTGACCGACCACTACTTTCATACCAGAAATGTCCAAAAACTGGGATACACAAACTCCTCTTCAAATATCCTCCTTACTTGCTCCAAGACAAATCTCTCCACCTTGCCCACATTCTTCAGACTCTGCTTCCCACCATCTCGCTCCCCGATCTCGCTCTCGACCTTGATTTCCTGTAGCAGACCACCGAATCGGAGGCCCCCGGCCTTGTTCTTGTCCGCACCGTCGGATGTCCCCTGCTCCTTGTCGACGTCGATGCCACCGTCGTCAACGGAACCAACAGCTGCGAGGGCATCCTCGGGGCTGAGGAAGCAAAAATGCACGCGCTTGCGTATCTTAGCCAGTACGCCGACTCCATCAAATGACATGCCCGTGATGTTGAGCTTTAGAGGGATACCGACGAAGCTGGGCATGGGGTAGTCCAATAAGATCTCGGCGGCAAGTTGTAGCCGAATATCCCCGGCGTAGCGTATTCTGAAGACGGCTTGAACGTCATCTACTCTTGGCTCTCGCCGGGGTGGAGGCACAGTATCTGCATCGGGGGCTGTGGTGCCATCTTCGTCGTCTTCACCTTCTTCGCCCTGTCCATCATGATAATTATCGCCAGTTTCCTGGTCGCGTCCGTCCTCGGTTTCTTCCGCTACGTTTCCCGCAGCAGAGCCCGTCAAATGACGATCCCGCGTGGGCGGACGAGAAATATTCACAACTGTCGGCGCCAGTGTCGACACGCTCTCCTTCTCTCGCAGGAGCGGCTCGTCCATGGTCTCGGAGACATTATCCACGGAGATGCTACTCGACGAAGAGATCCGATGACGGCGCGCCCCATGTTGGTGCGGGTGATGGTCCTGATTCTGCCGCCGATTCAGATATTTGTTCTGGAGATCCGACTGGTCCATCCAGGTGTTGTTCCCGAGATGCGCGCCCGCCACGGCCGCTAGCGGTGTGTGTGTTCCCGTCCCCAAATGACTCTGGAAGTAATTCAGCCCCGGCCCGCCGAGAATGCCCGCCGTAGAGGCACCCAGGAATGGGCTACCGAGATCATGCCCAAACAAGTCGTTTCTCAACGCTGCTCTCGCGCCGCCGGGACGCCGCTTCTTGAGACTGCCGGCCAGGGCGGCATGTCGTGCCCGTTCGGCGGCGAGGTGATGCGCCGCTGCCTCGTCATCGCTTTCGTATTCATCTTCGCTCTCGTCTTCTGCAATTTCTTCGTCGTAGAAGTCTGGTAGGGGATCTGTGATATCCTTGAGGTCCAGCTCGGGGGGCGTGCTGCCAAAGTCGAAGCCGTGGACGTTGACGGATCTGATGAATCGGGGGAGCGGCACGGTCTGGAATTTGTCGTGGATGAAGGAGCGGATGCGCTCAGCCAGAGCATCGCCGTCGGGACCGCTGGTGAGCGTTTCCCAGTTGAGATCGATGGACATGGCGGGACATTGCAGGCTTGGAGAGATAGTTGCTGTTGCGTCGCCGGTGTTTTACGCATGTGCGACCGCAAACTCGCATCTCCATTCTCGCCTGGTAGGAGGTATGTACCTAGGTACATACATGTACATACATGTACATACATGTACATACATGATGGAGGAGGTATGTAGGAGGTATGTAGGTAGAGGTAGGTACGTAGTGCAGTGGCGGCAAACGCGGGATGGTTCCCTAAAGTGAAAGACACCCACGGCATCATTCCAAACCAGTCCAAGATCCTCCCCGCTACAATCAGCGCGTACCTCTCCGCAATACGGTCGGTCCACGTGGATCTCAAGCTTGCCACCACCGATTTTGACGACGACCATATGAAGCGCTTCATGGCCGGAATCTACAATCTCTTTCCCACCTCGCCCCGCCCCGAGCCACGGTCTCCAATGACCAGGGAACTACTTCTGCGTATCCTCGACCCCAGCGCCATGAGAGCGGAGGCTCCCCTAGACGCGGTAACAGTTCAAGGCTGCCTACTCTTTCGCCTTCGGCGCTTTCAAGCGCATGGGCGAATTAACTCACTCGGCCTTCGATGAGTTCAGCCCCCAGTCCCAGGCCAGAGGCACCTCCGGGCGCCGCCGATAGCCCCTCGGGTCATCCATCCCTTCACGCCTCTCCCTCGCGATACCCGTTACGCCCGCGCGATGGATCATTACCCGGCCGTTTAGGACAGTGCGGTGTGCCACTGTGCAACGGTGTCAGGACTCAGAGGTGATGGTTTGAGTGTTGAGCGTGAGAGGGGCTTGACTCAGACTGAGAAGACGCGGAAGCTTTCTCGGGTGCTACATAGTACCTAGATACTGTGTTGTTGTATTGGTCTAGGTACTGGTCTAGGTCTAGGTATTGCCGTGGACAGGGCTTGTGTAATTAAAACCACGCAACACTGTCGTAGTACCAAAATGCACGCAACGTCACATCATTTCGTCGTACCAACGTATAAGATACGCAGCGATAAATTGCTACTGTACAACGAACAGGTACAACTGTAAACAGGCGCCTTGATAGAAATACCCACGGAACACAATTAGAATGCCAGTGCTAGTCTGCGCCCGACATTTCGGTCCCAGCCGCCGACGGCCTTTTCTTCCAAGAAGTGCTGTAAAGAGCGTCTACCGTCGCATATGCCCTTTCACTACCCCGGTTTTGGCCACAGTACAATGTCTGGCTGTACAGACTTTCCAACTCTTCATGAGACTATCTGCCACATGACGTGTTGCCCCTTGATCATTCATGATCTCGACAGTCAGCCAAAACAATCTGATTGCGTCCTAGGGCGCAAAATTTATTTCCAGAAAAGACAATATAAAGAAAAGAGAATTAAAGTGTCATCCACCCGTTAAGAATTTCGTGTACATCGCATTGCGTCGTTAAAATTAGGGACGTTGCTCGTGATACTGTCTACTATTCCCCGACATCATACATGTGTCTTGCTCTTCTGTGACCCATGATGTAAATAAGTGCATTTTGATATCGTGGAGCTAAGAGGAAATAGTGACCCTTTTCCTGGCGCGCTACACATGTTGACCGCGCATTTGAACGTAATAACATAATGGTCCAAGAAGCAAGAAGAAGGAAACAAAAGAGGGTGCAAGCATAAAGAGAAAAGAAGAAAGAAGAAAGAAAAGAGACAAGTCAAGTAATGTTGATCAAAAAAAGGCTGCATGTATGGTACGTTGCTGTTAAGCAAGCTTGTTGCCGCGCTAGCATTTCGTTGGCTGTGGTGTCTTTCGCTGAGCTCTTCGCTGTTGTCGAACTTTGCAAGCCATGGCATATCCTGGCTCATTAGCTTTCCTCCATTCTATCCACGCCTCATACTCTTGTTGCGTCTTTGGGTTCGGGCTCCGGGGTTTGGGAACCGGTCGCGGAGGCACTGACTGACTTCCGCTTCCACATGGCATTGGAGCCAAGGTAGGCCAATCTGGAGTTACCAGGCCATCCGACGACTTAAGCGTCTCCAAGGTCACCGGAACCAGGTTGAGAGGAGCTGGATTCGTCCCTAATTCGAAACCATAATGCCCTAGAATAGCCGGCGGTCCGACATAGTTGGGAAACAACGCAGGCACAGTACCTGCACCCAAGAGAATTCCGGGGCCATCTGGGACTGCTGCCATGCGAGTCGCAGCGAATCCTGCCAAGTTTGATGCGCTTTCCTTGGCCGAGAGCAAGAAGTCGTACGAGCTCAACAAAGGGCGACGAGGCATGATTGGCGCGTGTGAGTCGGCCTTTGAGAATGATAGGAACTCGCGCGCTTTGGGGTTGAGTGAATTGCGCGTATTGTGGCCGCCGCCAATGCTGCTAAAGTCGGTAGAGCTCTCCATTCTCAAGTGTCTCGAAGAAGCAGGCAAATACTCGACCACAAAGTCGGATTCTGTGTCGACTCTCCTGCCCAAACTATGGATAGGCTGCCGGCACTGGACAGTTGAAACACCAGCGTCATGTTGTTGCTGGCCTCCCCGGCTTGCCGCTCCCTCTTTCTTGTGGCCACTACCGGCTTCTTTTTTTGGTGGCTTTTGTTCTCGGTGAACGTTTTTATGGAGTTTTTCGAGCATCTGATGGAATCTTTGTAGCTCTTTGTCTTCTCCTTTGGCGCAATAGGATTCATACGGGGCTGGCTGAATTGTTGAAGATGCATTCTCGCATAGTGTGGAAGGGGAAGCCAGCGCCGAGATACCCATTTTTGTTCTTGCCATGTTGTCTCTGGAACTGAATTTCTCCATCAACTCCATTGAACCGCTCTGCCTTGTCTGTAAAGAAAGGTTCTGCAGTGAATTGATACAGTTTGGTAAAGATCGTCCTGGTGTAGCCTCTGAGCCACTAAGAGCGGCAAGTACCTCATGTCGTTGGCTTCCGTCGGGCGTAACAGTATGCTGCCTTGATATCATATGTGCAAATCTTTCATCCGCAGAAAAGTCTGCAGAAGATACTGGCGTCAAGGTGCAATTCGTCCTGCTTCTTTCCCCCGACGACGAGTATGAAGAATCTTGGCTAGACCTACCCAGTTCAAATAGGCTGATGCTTCGACCATCGCCTCGCTCAACAAGACTTAAATTCCTCAAGACCTCGAAGGAGAATGCACTTGAATCGGATGACCCTTGACGGGACACTCTGGAATCTAGACGTCCATTCCCATTCGCCGGTTCAGCCACTCCATAGGATGATGCAGAGATGTATTTGGATATGTTGGTTTGTTTTCTAGCCGTATCTGCCCCAAGAGAAGAGACTAAATTGGGCTTTGATAGACATGAAGATAAAGCCAATTCATCTTCGACGCGTACAAAGCTTGATCTTGCAGAACTTCCGCCACTATCGTCGGAAGGTCTCACTCTCCAATTAGAGATTTTGAGTGACGACCCCGCACTTGTATCAGAGTTTCGGCCGCCATGGTTGCCTTGGCCAGCATGACTCCTCTGAGAGCCTGCTTTCGCTGATTTCTGCGTCCGAGATGCCGAAGAATCCTGGCGAGATGCGCCATACTGCGCTCGTCTGCGCGAGGACATACCCACCGATCGTACCATGGGAGTAGCCATGGGTTGATGCCAAAGGAGAGAATGAGGAGAAAGCCTTACTTCACGTTCGGTGCCTGCGTGTTTCGGTGTGAACGATCAGGTGCAGGCTTGACTGCAGACCAGCAATGAAGAGAATAGAAGACCGAGCCAAAGCGAAAGCCAAGCAGAGCAAAGAGAGGCGAAATCAGGTGGGATAAACTGAGGAAGTCCGTAAAAGGCTCTAGTCTGAACGGTTTTGCGAATCTTTGTATTTTTTATAAAATCTTCTTTGCTGAGGCGATCGATGGAAATCTCCAGTCGAAGAGGTGAGCAGAGGGTGATCGAACCACCAAGAACTGCTCGTGAGCCAGAAAACACGCTTTCAGAGACGCTGACGTCCACGCTAGAAAGATTTCAAAAGGTAGCAGGACGTTTGGCTTTCTCTAGTGGCAAGAAAGAGCATGGAAGAGAAAGGAAGAAGCTGCAATCCAAAAAAGAAGCACACCACAGATGGGCAGAGTCTCGCTGTCTTTTCTTCGGCGTCACAATTTTTCTGTGATGTGGTGCGATGAGATGTGTCGGCGTGCGTGTAAGTAGTCGGAAGAGGCACGCCCTCGTTTGTTTATCTTGCTCCTACTTTACCACGGAAAGTACTGGACTGCCACCAATGGAAGGTGGACCTGAGTAGGAAGAGGAGGAAAGAAGAAGGACATACCAGCCATCACACGGTAAGAGCGATGTTTATATACTGGTTTTATCAGATTCGTGGCTGGAAAGAGGCAGCGGCAGCAATAAGACCAAGGCAAAATACATCCAGCTAGCCAAATAGTTCAAGTTGGAGGATGGGCTGAAGTGAAGGTATTGGATTGAGTGGCCATCGTATGACTAACTTTCGAGAACAAGCAGAGCACGATGTTGGAAAAAGGACACTAGAGCTGCTGGCTACGCAGGCTTGAAAGGCATATGCAGTTCGTTAATGGGGCGACCAGAATCAGCTGTGCAGTGTGCGTTATAGAAAGGCGCAAGAAAAGAGGTAAATAATCCTTGGTTACTGGTAAGATGAGACAGAAAACAAAACAAAAAGAAAAAAATGTCAATATATATAGCTTGCCTAGATCCGCGAACCCTCTCTGCATTAAGTCTTTTTCAATTCTCTTTTTCCCACCACCTGATCCGGTAGCTCAAAAGATAGTAGACAGTAGATTTCTCGATGTCGATCGCTTGCGGCTTTGCCTACTTCTGGGTCGCGACGCCACCCAAGTACGCCGTGAAAGCTTTCTATACGATGAAGGAATGCATGAGTAAATTAGTCGGGTATCTTCTCCCAGTCGTGGTGAGGGAGCTGGGAATGACAAACCGGGTTGCGCGTCTGGATGAAGACCGTTCCAGGGCCAGTGAATTTGCACACAAGACCTTCTGCAGAGGCGAGATTGGAGATGATGCCACCTGAGGCGACTCGTTCGAGCACGTACTTGGTGTTCCATGCGACCAAATTTCCGTTGTCAACAATGTACTTTTCACCGTCCACAAGCTTTTGTCTTGTAAGTACGATGATACACGTGTATAGTGACGTTTCTGGGGATCAAGCCCATTTCGCGATCAATAAAGAAAAAGAGGCCGAGAAGAAGGAAAAAGGACAAGGAATACCCACATCTTTTCGAATAGTAGCCCCGAAACTGGTGATCCACATGATGCCTGTGCCACTTATCCTGTAGACGAAAAGCCCTTCACCACTGAAAATCGCTTTGCCAAGGCCCTGTCGTTTATGGTCCTTGATTACCCCCTGCGTAGCTGCCAAGAAGGCATCGTGGCCAACGATCCAGCTATCTTGACCATCCAAGCGAATGCTGGTGATGTCACCAAGCATCGGAGGCGCCAGAATGAGTTCTCCCGGGCCAACATATCTCGAGACGGCCATGTCAGCCCCGGTGATCATCTTTTTCATGCTGAATTTGACCTCTCCCTTGAGTTGCATGGTCGCAGACATGGCAATCATAGTGCCTGGTTTTGCTTGCAGCGGGCAGCCGATGGCAAGCTGAATGGTCAATGCCGTGTTGCAATCTCTGTGACTGATGCGATAGCTTCCGCCATTGAACGTTCCCACGTCGTCCAAGGTGGCTTCGGCGCCCATCAAGTTGTCAGCTGGAGGAGCTCCGGACAGGAGACGGGCCACATCCGCAGAGTCAAACTCCTCCTCGTGCTGTCCGGATTTCTCGGACGGTGAAGATGCTTCTGCGTCGGGAGCGAGTGGAGGTGGATCGAATTGTGGCAGCGGCTGCTGCTGCTGTGCCGATTCTCTCGTTGACTCCGGCCTCATCACAAGTGTGGTCTGTCGTTGACTTTGTGGAGCAACGGGTGGTGCTATCCTCCCGAAGGTCGGGGGAGGTGGAAACTGTTGCGCGCCATTCTGCTGAAGAATATGAGCAGACGGTGCATGTTGAGGCGTCAGAGCAGACTGCTGCTGCTGCTGCTCTTGTGTGGCAGCATCATGACTGGTTATGGGCAATTGCGTATGTTGAGGCGGCGGAGAGTAAGTCGTGTGTTGTTCGGGCGAGGCTTGGGGAGGTGGCGGGTAGAAATGCGTGGTATTTGGCGGCGTTGATGTAGGCAGCGGTGGAAAATGTCCCTTAAGCTGTTCAGGCGGAGGCGGAGGAGAATGATGATAGCGAGAATGCTGTTGAGATGCTGCGTGCCTGTCAGCAGGAGGAGGCGGAGGAGAACAATGAAAATGTGGCTGCTGCTGAGATGCTGCGTGCTCGTCAGCTAACGATTTACCCCACCGCGTTCGAAAAGTGAGTCTGGACTCACTTGGTATTCCCGATCCAGGGGGAGGCGCAGGAGAATAATGATAATGCGGCTGCTGCTGAGAAGCTGCTGGGTGCTCGTCAACTGGTATTCAATTCCATCGCGGACAAGCTGGAGGTCAGAGCTCACCCGATGGCCCTAATACAGGGGGCTCTAGATGGCCATCTTGTCAGCTTGCAAAGAAGGCACCATCATGTCTGTAGCCCGGTGACCCGAGATTGAAATCGCTCGACTCACGAGAATAGAAGTGCTCTTGCGCGGACATGGCCACGAGTCGGGAATAGGGTCTCGACAAGGTTTGAAGGAGGCGCACCGTAACCGGCTTAGTCAAGTGGGAGTCGGGCTTGAAAGACGACGTGGGACAACGCGAATATTCGCAACTCTTGGAGTCCACTCAAGGATCTCGAGGCGATCGTTCAGATCGTCGCGTTGCAGAGAAAAGAAAATCGAACCTAAGATACGAGAATTGAGAGTTCAGTCCGCAGCAACTTCATTCGCGCAATAGACGGGCAGAGACTGCGCTGCACGACCAAGATTTTGCACAAAACTGTGATTATATTGTATTGTGTACCAAGCCCTCTACAGGTGGGAATGGTCGAGTATTTCTAGTTACAATCGGGGCCCATTCCACCATAATCAGCACGATTCCTCTAATTTCCTTTGGGAACTTAAGTAGATATCATGATTGGTGCTTGCTCCGACACATTATCCGAGCCCCACACCTTTAGGATTATTATTATTATACACTAGCTAGGCTGGCTTGAGCTGGCCCAGTTCTAGAACCTCTACATGGTGACTCACAGAGGAAAAACCCTAGGACAGGGAGCTATGCTATCATGGGGCTATGCATCGGGCCGATTTGGTCCGACCGCGGTTCCTATTATATAATTGAACACACCTTTAGGATGGATGCACCCTAATCGTTACATGTAATCTGTACCCTCACACCATGGCTAAATGCAACACAAGACTTTGGACGCTCATCCGGACCCCAGAGCGGCAGTCCGTCGGCCCCTATTGTGTCCACCTTAGCCCCGGTTAGCGCCGTAGTGGATCTCCCACCCTCCGCTTCGCTACCATTGGCTCTGTCCGGGCTTGGCCATCAGGACGATTCAGGGGTGGGGTTCCCTCGAGCACGGATTATAGTCGGAGCGAGCTAAGGTTGCCGCACGTTTCCCTTGGTTCGATGATTCCCCTGATGTTCTTTACTTAGAAACCATCGTTGGCTCGTCATGCGCCACAGCCGCGCGGCCCCACCCTCAAGCAATCAACGCCAGGCCGGCAGAATGAGAAGCCCGGAGAAATTTGAGCACCCATGAAATCGGGGCCTCGAAGAAAGGGTTTTGCCGCTCTTGTTGCAGAGGAAGTTCAAAAAAGAGGATTCGTTCGCATCGAATATTGCTGGTTGATGCTATCTTTGGCTAGGTACATAATGGGCCAAAGAAGAAGTATCATCTACCTAGTCCAACGAGTGAGCTGCGAGACTACCAAGCCTCCGGGCGTGAGGTCGCGTAATGTACGTAAGCAATCTAGGTATCGTGGATTGCGTACTTAGCGCGTGCTGATATCGTCACGATCTACGGAGTAGCTGGCTTGCAACTTGCAAGCCATGCGAGGCATGTACTAAGTATATTTAGAGTAGAGACGCAGTCAGACAAGACGCATTGTGGAGGTTGTTTGAGGATGGCTTTGTACGTTTTTAGTTGAGGCGCCAAGCTGCAAGTTGAGGTGCCATTTCCTTTCTGAATCTCTCTTTCTTCCTTTCTTCCTTTCTTCCTTTCTTCCCCCACTTGGCACCGCCCCCACTACGGAGAAGAGGGTCGGTACCTACCTAGTACAGAAGGTAGGTACCTGCTACCTAGGTACATATGACTATGGACTGATAAGTGGTAGGAGGTAGGTACCAGGTACATACGTTGATTGCTGACCACCTTGTCTGATCTGCGCTTTTGCCTCGCCATTATATCGAAATTAGAGAGAGACTTAAGTCTTGGCATCACAGTGTCGTGGCGTCGAGATACCGTTGATAGGCGAGATATCTGCCAATCAAGGCTGTGTAACACAATATGGTCCAGCCCATCACGTGCTCTGGTACTGCGACCACTGACAACGTCTTTTCAACATGCTTTCATTTGGCAAGGCAAGTTGTACTACAGACCGCTTTTTTCTGAGTCGTCGCCACGTTTGTCTGGAAACGTGGCTGCCTGCATGCACTACATAGCAAATGGCCGGTGCTGCTGGTCTCTCAACCCTGCATACCCTGCATTCTGCGCAGCTGATGCAAGAAACGAACCGATGCGGGCGGCGGAAGTCGCCCGACCACATTTTCTACTGCCGAAAGGTGAAAGCCTGCCACCGCGTTTGGCTGACACCTTCCGCGGATCGAGCTATCGCCGCGGCAGTAGGCAAAGACTTCGGAATTCTTCTGAAGGTAGTAGAAGCGACGAACTTCTACAGGGACATCTGCGCCTAGGCGCCCCCTTCGAATTATCGGCATCTGTTTTCCCCTTTCTTTATGAGTGTTGTTATTTCTACCACCCCATATTTCTACTCATACCACCTACCCCACCTTTGCCCCGCAACTTTTTGGGCGATCTCAATTTAGTGGAACCCTTACCCGGGGATTAGCCCCGCACACCCTAGTAGTATGCCCAAAACTGGGACGCAGTGGTGTAAAATACACAACAACAACAACAACAACAACAAGAAACGAACCGAGACAAGACAAACTGCTGTATGTACTCCGTAGCGTATAGGTAAATCATAAATGTATATCCTCTCATTTATTAGGCTCAGCCTTCTCTCTGCCCTGTTGTCATCATGGCCGTGCGTGGACCATGGCGCGGACTCCGGCGCCGATTTTGTAAATTGTGTCTCATAGTGTGGCGGCCAGATTTCCTGATCAGTCCATCCTTTGAGTGCATTGGCTCACCGCTTCCCGGGTGGCCGGTTTTTTGGGATCTAGATTACGGAGTAAAACCTGAATTTTCTGGACTGGACGGTTTTTACACTGGCTCTCTGAAAACCAGGCCATGTGACCGCTTTGTGGCGTATGTTTCCGATTGCGGAGGAAGAGCATCTCAACGTCACCGCAGCCCCTGGGAGTCTGGCCACCCTGGCAGACAAACGACCCCTGTTTACTCCGTACGGATTGTACCTATGTACCTAGTACAGACCGGTGTGTGTATGTACGGAGTGTTCGTGTGCTGGCTTGCCAAAATGTTGGTCAATGGTGACAATTCAGAGGCTGGAGTCACTGGTCTGTGTTGAATCGCCGTTTGGATGGAATCTTGGTGCGAAGTTGGTTCGTCGCTGGGGAAGGCGACGGGGTTTAGGCTCGGTATTTGCCTTTTTGAGTTGTTCCGTGCTGCACAATGTGCTCCCATTCTTCCCACTCTCAGCCACCAGCGCCCGCCCATCCAGTTACATACTACCGTCCTATCTCAAGAGTAGTTGTTTCCGCATTATCTTCTGAACTATGTACCTATACTCCGTAGAGTTGGTAGACTAAATACATTAGGTAATCCCGTCCAAATCTACGGACTCCACCGGCTGCTGTCCAATTGGGCCATTGCCCTGTCCATGCAATCGCCCCCTGCGCTCCATTCTATTCCCGTCACTGTTGCCGGTCAACTCATCTCTTTCACATCTTTTCCGCAACATCCTGAATTAGTTTGTCGCATCATCGTCTGTTGTCGTTGGTTTACCCCACAAACCTCAAACATAGGCAGTCATGCGACCCTCACCTCGTTCGTCTATGACCACCCCGTGCCCCATGCCGCCTACACGCGTCCGGGCGGAATTGTCGTTCGGCAGAAATAGCTTTGATCATATTCGAGCCCATCACGCACCATAGGATATTCAGCATAAGCAGGCGCTTCTGTCGGCCGCCAGGAACTTGTCACCACAGGGCAATAGTCTACACGGCTTCGCGCAGTCCGGGGAACATCCATTATCTACCTTAACGGCAATAGAATCGCCTCAGCGTCGCTCACTTGACACTACGCCAAGAGCGGACAGAGAATATCTGCAAGCCAAGTGTAACTTCGGGACGAAAATTAATATCGTGCTGTCGCAAACTGCGAACGCCTTGGTGAGAATCGAACGCAAAGATGATGCAGATTGGCGACTGGTAGCTGCGTCTATATCCATCAATATGCCGATGAGAATTTAATTTAGTGAAAGCCAACACGTATCTGCGCCATCGAGATATTGAGATCACACCACGCGAACAATTCGTCTGAAAAGTTGGCATCTCGTGCGGAGTCCGCCCAGGTTGATACATACATGTAATGTGCACATGGCACGAGTCAATCCCGAATTCCGTGTTGCCGGAATACCAGGCTGCACTGTGATGAAGACCGTGGAGCGTTTTAGATAGAAAAAGGCAGTGTCTCGCCGGATGGCGTGCAGTGACGCGACGATCCGTAGGGTTCGATCTTGGCGGGAGCTGTCGATATTGAAATGATCTCGCTCCGTTGGCAGGTACTGTAGTTGGCAGGTACTGTACCTACCTAGGTATCTAGGTACCCATGCTCGAAACAGCGGGGGCTTAAAGTAGTAGGTACATTGTAGTTGCTGTTGTTGTTTGTAAGTACCTAGGTATGTACCTAACTTACAGGGTCAGGAGTTCAGGACTCCACGACTCGAGGCTTGCTCTCACAAGCTCTCCACATCATAGGTACCTAACCCGTAGTCCATCGAGCTCCGAGACGATGGACAACACTGAAATTTGCGGATTTGACGGCCACGTCTGTAGTGGCCCTGAACAGTTGAAGAGCGCCTGGGCAAGTTTTCGTAAACCGCCCTCAATCTGTCTCTCTCGCACACAGCAGTGACATACGCCAACTCACCTGACCTTGGCAATCCTTCTTGTGTGTTGTTCTATGAACTTTGAATGCTCCTACGTTCCATGTGTTTCCGCCTCAAGTCAATGTGTCATAAATGACTGGAAAATCGCATTTGCCCTCCAGTTTTGCTTACATGACCAGCTGATTTCCTACTCGCCATTCAAATGTGAACCTGCGACGGGGTTCCAGTCTGTGCGGCTTGTATCTTTCCGTGACCTTATCCACCCTACTCATTGTCTATATGCTAGAAGTTAGAACACATGACCGCTCCAGATCTCTATTTTAGCTCGACATATACATATACGGAGTAACGATCTCATTGTTGGCATTGCGACCCCCACCTACAGGAGGGGGAAGAATTAACGTGGATGTTGCTATAGGTACACTGGACCGGCATTCCTACATGCACGCAGCACCCACATACATACACATGCATATACATACCTACATATGTACGAGTGCAAATTTAGCACAGCAAGAGCAGGGCTCCCTAGCCTCTAGGACAGGGCGCTTAAAGAGCCAAAGGGCCGACGGGCCAAGCCGCGAGACCAGGCGCCGAAGCGCCGAGGCCCACCTTCGGAACATTCGACACCGCCCTCTCATTGGCGTGTTTCCAGCTTGTTAGATCTGTCAGATGATAGATCTGTGAATATGATGCCTGAGATGTGAGGCTGATACCTCCAATCCAGCTGAAAACACCATAAAGGTTGGTTTCAATTTGAAGCGACTAATAAGCCAGCCCGGTCCGAAGAACAATAATAGGTAGTACAACCCTCGCTGAGCGCTGCCGCCACAGCCGAGCCAAGCGACGCTTTGCTTATCTCGACCTCAAAGTGCTCGCAGATTGTATGGACCCAAATGCGCGTGCGCACATTTACGGGGCACTTTAATAATGTAATGCGTAGAACACATGGCATGGCAATGCATGCAAGGTGGCTGGGATATCGTATCTCCATGCCAAGTTGCCCTTACCCTAGTACCCAACTAGCTGTTCGCGCGTTGTGATGTTTGGTACTTTCGTCTGGAAGTAACATTGAAATGCAGTAGGTAGCATTGTTGACTGAAGGAAGGGACAACTTACAAGAGGTAGGAAGCAAAGGGGTACATGCTGTTTGCGTGCCGACACCCCGATTGGACTTGTACATACTCCGTACTCCGTGTGGCCCGTGGTCCGTGTACTCCGTAGGTGCATTGGAGAATCGAAGATGCATGAGGACCCTGAAACATGGCATGGTGGTGTGCTGATTCACGTTGTGCGGTTCACGATGCAGCAGAAGACGTGCACATAGACTTGAAGAAAGTGGAGGAGATCACGCTTCGAGGGCTTTTCGCATTGGCTTCTTGGACATGCACAGCGGTCAATGGTGTAGCTGTAATGTAAGTCTGTAAGACGGCAAGTGCTTTCTCACTGGGACACAGCTGAGGCTATGTGGATGGTCAAAGCAAAGTACGTGATCAAGTGATCGAAACTTGAGTCTGCTTACTTATTAGGTACCTTAGTACCTCTTATTACGACGTCTGATTTGGCCGTGGAGCATGAAGCGCGGTAGGCGCAGCTGTCAGCACCTGCCATCATCTAATCTGATGATCTGATCCCCGCCTTGCAGCGAACATTCATGCAAACTTTCCCTTCCCATCTCTTGGACTTCTACGCCAGACTTCTGGCGATTGTCCGCTCGCTTTTTGCGACATCTTGCAGTCAGCCAGCCAAACGACTTTTCTGGTTGACTCGGCAATGTGCATTCGTCGCTGAAACACGTCGGATACTAACTAAGTCGATGCGATGCGACTTCTCGACGTCCAAGCTACATGGTTCACTTCGCGAGGCCCACTCCTTGGATTGTGTATGTACATACCTGATACACACTGATCCTAATGAATCCAGTTGACTCGAATGTCACAGTCCGACGGTAGTACTGGGTATGTAGTTGGTGGCGGTAGTGGTCCGGCGTTACATGGTGTCACGCTCACACTCAATACAGCCTGCAGGATGAGATGTGCGCCGGCTACACGGAACATGGGATAGGGAAAGGGACGATACGAAACAAGGATGCAGGTCGGACAACCGATGTGGAATCGTTGCGGCGTCTGCTGTGGCTGTGCTACCGCTTTGCCGCTGCTGTGTTGTAACTTGTGTTACGCGCGTGGTCAAGACTCAAGAGTTGCGACTGAGTGAACAGTATTGCCAAAAGTGGGCGAATGCGGCTATGGCAGAGAACCCATATGGCCAAAGCATTCGGTTTCACTTGCTTTCTATTTTGCGCCTTGTGGCGAGGCCCTCAAACAGACGTGCTCCGAGGAAACCAACGCACGAGCTGCCTCTCGGTCCCTTTCGCATGGCTTCAAACGCATGCACACAAGAACGCTTTGCCGATCGACAACTTGGGCCGCGGCCCAACAGCTTCTTCAAACCTCCATTATTACCAGCCAATCCCGCATCGCCTCCACTGTTAGCCTCCCTTCCACGGTGAAGTTGATGGACAAGGGTAGGGAGGTGCAGTGGCCCGGTGGGCGTCGAATCCCAGCTATGTACCTGCCTGGTACTGTTCAGTGTTGGTACATACCCAAGGTACCCATGCACACACATAAGTTTGACAGAGTACATATGTACATGTGCTCCGTACTGAGGAGAATGCCTGCTTTCTTGAAAGTCAAGCCTCCACTCTAATGCATATCGAGTGTATGTACCTTATAACGGCGACGGCTTCCCGTGCGGGCTGCTGGTGGGTCCGGTAGTTTTGACAGGTTCAACCGAGGCGGGATATCGGGCCCAAGGTGTCAAGTCAAGGTGCTGTCACGACTGGAATGTAAAGCGCTCTGTTCACGCATTCCTGCATATCCCATAACAAAATGGCTAGGTCGAGTTTCCGTTGCTAGGCACTGCGTTGGGGCTATTGTTGCTATCTGGAAATCTGCCTGCCCCCCCCCCCCCCCCCCCCCCCCCGGCAAGGGTCTTGTTGCTAAGCACGGCTTGTGGACATAAGCTCTGATATCTTTCGTGTCTCTCGCTCTCTTTTCTGCATCTACCATCCTCTCGACTCAGTCGCGGACACGTAATATTTTCTTCGTCTCTTGTCCTACTCCCCAGAAGCGTCCTTTCGTCTCGACTTCCTACTTCAACTCCTCTCATCACTCACTCCCTCTCATGTGGATTCGGGTTCGCGTGACAAGACAAGAAAAGCCTCTCAAAATTAATCTCATACCTCGTGGCGTAATCATTCAAGCCACCTACTTCATTTTTTTTATTTTTCCTTTTTGTCTTGTTTTGTGGTGGTCGTCCTTTCTTTTCTACACGAAACAGACTACCTTGTTTTCTGGCACACCTTCAACTGCAATAAGGGAGAGTTGACGAAAGACCAACAACACTACGTACGGGGCTCTGACATCCCGGAAAAGGCAGACATCTCATTTCCTGTTCCGCATATTCATTGCAGCGCTTAGAAATGACGTCTTGGACCGTTCCCGTGAGAGCGGAAGCTGTTGATAACAACACCCATCCAGCCATGTATTGGGAAGACATGAACAGCGCCAGTCCCGACGACCATACCGACTTCTTTGGCCAGTTTGTTGATTTAGAAGGCAACACACATTCAAACGCATTCGTTGGCGATGAGTTCGGTTCAATGACAGCCTCCATGCCTGGCATGCCGGAATCCATCATGTTGATGGGAAATCACAATCCTATCCCTGATGGCCTCTCCTCCGCGATATCCTCCGGCGATGAATATGACTTTCCTTCCAGCAGTTCTCACGTTGGTGCAGCATCAGCAGTCAGCCATGAGGTCGCCCCTAAAGACCTCACACTGAGTATGGAGGATCTTCTTCTACAAGGCAACCAACATTCCTACCATCTCAGCCAAAGTCAACCCCAACACCAGCACGCCCAACAACACCACCAACAGTATGCGCAACAGCCACAGCACCACTATCACCATCAGCACCACGAGCATCAGCACCAACAGCACCAGGGCCTTGAGTATCTCAACAGGGCATCCATGTCCGAGGCTGATCTGAGTCGGCTCCAAGAGATTTCCCTTCATTCACCACATAGGCCCTCTGTAGCAGCCTCGGACCCATCCTCACCGCCGCCTCCGACCACCGAAGTGCGCAAGCCTAAGAAATTCGTCGACGCCCTTTCTGCCACGTTGAAGAAAGCGAGGAAGTTGCGCAAGGGTAAAAAGTCGACGCCTGGGATTGTGCAACAGGGCTCACCGACACAAGAAGAATCTCAAAGTCTGCGCATTCCAAAACAGAGAGGAAGAGGAAAGGTCAGAGTAGGCGCTCAGGTAAACGCCCCGATCTCGCCGCCGATTCATGAACGGCCGCAACTGCAACAGTCCCAGTCCCAGCCCCAGCCCCAGCCCCAGCCCCAGCACGAGGATCCAGCCAATGCACATTTTGTGCATGGAAACTATGAAGATCCCTTCCGAGACACTTCTTTGTTGCCTCCTCAGGGTCTGAATGCTGTGTATAATTACGGTCATGCTGGGCCCAGCACGCCGTCTGTCGAGTCGCCTGGTGTGAGGAGTGACCTAAGCCGCGGCCAGTTCCAAATCGACCCTGTTTGGCACCATCACCAACAAAGCCAACAACAGCAGCAGCAGCCACTTCATTGGACCGGAGCAGGCGGGGAATACATCACCAGCGCAGAGACGGGTTGGTGGACGCCAAACGTAATGTCCCAGGGCACTGGTGATTATGTCCATCAACATCATCAGCAACCCCAGCATCTCCATCAGCGAAGCACCAGTGTCCATGTGATGGGACACAGTCAGACCCCAGGATTTCCATACGAGTATGATGCGATGCCCGACACTTCATCAGGGGGGCTCATGATACATATGCCACAGCCTCGAGGCTCACAGTCAAATGTGGCCTTGACTGATTTGACTACCAACGCACAAACGTTTCTACCGCCACCTCCACCAATTCCCCAAACAGCGGTACCAATGTTGCCGGCATCAGAACGATCGCATCGCCCACCCAGAGCCAAGTCCTCGGGAGCGAGGCACATGTCATGCTCACCAGTTCGGAAGCAGCGCATGTCGTCCGCATCTCCCACGCCAGGCGAACAAGCAAACGTTCCCCGTTCGCGTCACAGCTCCGGTGCGTCAATATCGTCAACGAGGAGCTCTTCTGGCCGATTGCCCGGAACCATGCCCGGAACGCCATGCAGTGTTCGCAAGCGCCGATCGCGCGATGTGAGCGGCTCCAGCGCAGGCACGTCTCTGGGGGGCGACTCGGGCGTCGGCTTTGTCAATTTCACCCCGAACGACGGCGGAGTCCTCATGACGGGCGTCGCCCCCAGTGGAAGCTCCAAGACGAAGGCGCGCCGCGAAAAGGAGGCCCAGGAACGGCGCCGACGCCTCAGCGAAGCTGCCATCAAGGCTGTGGCTGCGGCAGGCGGGGACGTCGACAAGCTGCTGGAGCAGGGTTTTACTTTTTGAACAGAAAAGTTTGTGGAGCGGGAGGCAAGAAGCAGGCCGGCCGGCGGCCCCGGGCCAACGAAGATAATGTAACGACACGACCGAGGATGAAGTGAAGTGACAACAATGGCGTTTAGTAGGAAATAACAGCTCATGGCCACCTGCCGTACGTGCGCTCGTACTGCAAGGAGAGCGCACTTTTCGGGTTTGAACTTTGTGTTTCTTGTACTTTCTTGTTTTATTTGTTCAAAACTTTCGTTTCAGCTGTCAATGGTCATCACTGCTTTTTGTGTCTTTTCATGTTTCTTCCCCTCTTTTATATCTTATATCTTTTGTCTTACCTATATGTTCTATTCTCTCTTCTATATTATGTCTTCTGTTCTCTATCGACTATCTCCTATCTTTCAACTTCAATTCTCTATTCTCTATTTTCCATCTTCTTTCCTTCTCTCTCACCCAGAGAGTAGTATTCTGTGTCTGGTCTTCCAAACATTCTTTTCTTCTTCTCCCACTTTCTCACCGCTTCATTTTCAGGTGGACCGTGGCGGGGTTTTATTCTCTCCATTTCTCATTTCCTATTAGGTTCTCGATGGATTCCGTGCTGAAGTATCGGTGATGATGTGGTGTTGCAAGCGCGGGGGCATGGATGACCTCTCCGAAATTCTGACTCAGTGTGCTTGTTTGACTATATACCTTGAACGACGTGCTCTTCTTGCTCTGTATTCTTCATTCATGGTTCATTACATTACCCCTTTTCTATTCAATTTCTTCAGTATCCCTGTTTACTTTTCAGAATTCTCTGTTTGTTCTACTTTCTTTCTTGTACCTGTTCCCTTTACCTCTCGGTCTTGCTTCCTCCATATCATTCACATTGTATTACTCTTTCTCCTTGCACTTTCACACTTTTGTACTACTTGCACCATTTCATTTTGTCTACCGCGATATCCTATTTCTGTGTACCAAATTCCATTTTCTCATCATGTTGGCTCTCTTATAATCAGAGCGTCCTCGATCTTGTCCCGGCTCCAGACCAGAGACTTGAACTTGGCCTGTATTCTTCCAGTCGACTGCCGAAGAGTGATCTCTAAATTGTCTCTCTACATGCTGAAAATATCGTCAATTCTTCTTCTACTCAACTTCTTTTCATTCTCTTCACTTGAAACAAGATCTATTCATTATTCCCCTTCGGCTTCGTCCCATCCCGCGCCATGACGCCAGAGACCGACGGACGTTGGAACGAATACAAAAGAAATTGACTGTGTCTCGGACATGTCACATGCACAATTTCAGGAATTGAGTGCGACTTTGACTGCGAATTTCAATCGAGTGCGAATTCCTTGTGCTGTTTTCCTCAATTGACAATCAGTAGTTACCCTACATTGCATGTCGTAGTTATCTGGCTGAGTGGTGGAACGTCCGTGGTGTCAGGCAAAGAGCGCTCAATCTCAATGGTGGACGACCAGAGACAGCAATCTACAATAATTGGCCTCACGCTCAACCAACCTCGCCCCGACAGCACTAAGCCTTCCTCCTCTTCACCTCCTCGTCCAAAAACAAAGCCATTCGCCACGCTCACAAATCCCATTTCAAAATGCGATGCACCGAATAGAGAAATCCAAGTTGCATTTCGTCCATCTAGTGTATATATCTCCCCAAGCCACAAATATATATATACAATAGCCAGAACCTTTCAACCTTCCCTTCATCCTCCCAAGCTTCCCTACCGACACAGCACAGAAAATTCAAGGACGCTTCATCTCTCGCTATGGCGTGAAGCCTATGCATCCTCCCACACAAATACCATGCCCATCCTCCAAAAAAAAAAAAAAAAAAAAACTGACGCCACAGGTGAAAACGCTAAGCCCCATTGTGCCCACCAATGTTGATTGGGCTTCATATATACGTGCTTGCTGTACACGAACCTGCCAAAAAACGATGAAATCAAAACTAAGCAAAAATGCATGAAGAGAGTAAGAGTAGGAGCAGACGTGACATTAAAACGCGCAGCGATAAACAGATATCAAGGTAGAGGTAGCAGTCCAGATGGCTTCTTACGGTCTAGTCCATCCAAAGCCTAGGGGTGCTGTATGCCCCTGCCGTATCGGACATAGGAGGACATTCGGACCGTATAAGCCAGACGTGTATACCAAATGATATGCCATGAAGGAAAGGCGCCATTATTTGGACCTCCATGTCACAGCGCATTACATCCCTTGCGTATCCTGAGGATGGGGCATGATTCGGTTCGAGAGTAGAGCGACGGTGCGTTGAACTTCCATGGTGATGAATGGTCTCGTGGCGAGAGGGAGGGTGAGTAATGCGCTCATGTACGTATGTGCATGTGTGTGCGTGTGTGAGTATGGCGGAATGTGAAAAGGGCTGCAATGCGATGCGCAAAGGCTGATGAATATATATATTAGAAAAGCCAAATCTCGAAGCGTTCGTCTAATGATTCCTTCTTTATGCTTTCGTTTTCAAACACGGTTTTGTCTCGTTTACTCGTAACCGGCGCCGCGTTGCCATGGGCTGCGAAAAGCGTGTTAGACAAAGACCAAAATGGACCCACAACGGAGAAAGCAAGGAAATCTACTTGCAGAATGCACCACTTACCTCGCTTTAGCTGGTGTTGATTTGTAAGTCGACGCCGGACTTGGGCTCGTATTACTACTGGGGCGTCTTTGGCCCAGAGCTGACCCAGTGCGAGTGTGTTGACTCGGTGAAGCCGCCCTTAGGGGACTCTCGGGTCGCTGCCCAGCAGGAATTGGAGACACAGATGGATTCACAGGGGATCGCGGCGCGTTTTGTCCCTGGAAGGACTGTTGAGAGACCGTTGCCGAGGCGTTCTGCCCGTTCGCGGCGCGGTGGCGCAGATCTTCTGACGACAACGACTCGTCGTCGTCCTCCAGCTTGTAGCCAGCCTTGTCGCCTCGAGCGGTGGCAGCCAAGGCGTCGAGTTCGGTCGTTGTGTTCAAGTGAGTTTGCGACTTCATAAAGGAAGCGCGATCATCCGCCATGTACAAGTATCGGGCATCCGGGTTCTTGCGGAAGAAGGTGACGGTGGTGGACACGATGACCATGAGAAGCAGGATGAGGGAGAAGGCGGCATTGAGGACGAAAAGAACGACGCCGACGACGCCGATGACGATTTGGGGAGCGCCAAACACGTTGGAGAAGATGAGGAGGCAGATGGCGTTGAGAAAGTTGATGACGCAGATGGCAATGTTGAACGAGTTGGTGCTCTTGTCCATCCACGGGCGCATAACTGAAGCAGCAATAAGAGCGCCAGCTTCGATGATGACGAACCCGACGGCTTGGGCCACACTGGCCTTTTGAGCCAGAGCAACGAACATGGCCTTGACCAATGTGTAGCACAAGACTGGAATGATGAAGTAGTAGCCCGAAGCACGGAACTGAATGTACAAGAACCCCCACTTGTTGAGAGCCTGGGGATCGGAAAACAGAATAAAAGCAGCATTGCGGTGCATGGCCAGAGAGCGGCGAGCAATGCGGATAACTTTGGCAGCACCCCAAGCTAATGTGGCGGCCAGGCCAAAGAAGAAGAAGACAGCAAGAACAATCTCGGCGGGCGAGTCGCTTTGCGTAAACTCCCACAAGCACAAAATGGCCATCTGGGGGAAGCCGATCAGGGCAACCCGGTACAGGATGCCCTTGAGCACGGTGAACCAGCCGTTGCGGAATTCGAGGAACTTGTCACCGGCCATCCACTTTTGCTTGATGCAGAGCTCGCACACACCCTTGAAAAAGGCCACGGCCAGGATGGCGAAGACGACGAAGATGCAGAAGAAGGTCAGGCCCGTCATGAACAGGTTGGTCGTCTCGATCTTGGTGCGAAAGGCCACACGCTGGATGCCGTACACAATGTAGGCACCAGACGAGGTCATGATGTTGGTTCGCTTCATGAGGTTGGTGGCGGCGGTATAGGCAGGCTTGGGCATCATGGCAGCACTGCGTCGAAAGAGATTCAGGCCATGTCCGGCCATGTCAAGGCTGCGCTTCTCGACCTGAACCGACACGGTCGTGAGGGTGTCGAAGATTGTGGACGGAGTGCCGCCTGTCGCTCGCTGATACCAGGTGAAGATGTCCTGCATGAAGCTGACTTTAATGATGCCCATAGACCACTGGAAGTCCTGGGTCCAAGACTGAACAATGGGTGGCAAGTGAACGCTGGAAAGACCGAGGATCGCTTGCGCCTGGAAGTAGCCAAAGAGCGACAGGGAATTCGCGGCAACGTGGGCAGCAGTGTTGGAGTGACCGAGGCCATTGACAACCGCCGAGGCCATGAGGGCCAAACCAGCAATGACGGCGGTGGCCCACTTGACGCCGAGCAAGTCGACTGTCTTCCCGTTGGAGATGTCGGCCTCGACGCAAGCAATGGCGCGAGGATTGTCCGTCTTGGTCAAGTTGATGAGCACACGGACAGTAGCGTCCAGGTCGGGGATGCTGTAGGCGATGCCCGGTATCTGCTTAGACGCGTCGGCAGGGACGGGCAAATTGAAGGCGAAGGGAATCTTTCCCGCCACCATGGGACACAAGCCGCCCAATTTCATCTCGCACGGGTCGACGGTTCGTCGCAAGAAGGTGTATCCATACGCGGAGATGGCCAAGTCGAAGAGAACGTAGCCCTGGACGGAGGATGTTGCGACGACTTCGACAGTCGCCGAGTTATTCTTTGGTGTGTACACGACGTTGAAGAGACTGGCAGTGAAGCTGGAGTCTTCCTGGCAGTTGTTGAGCGAGTTGGACATGAGCATGTTCTCGCCCGCAACCGATGAGAGCATCGAGGCCATCGAGGCCAGGACTAGCGTCGGCGCCCTCAATAGCGACCGCATGTTGCGCACGTTCCTACTCAGTAGGGCGGAAAGCCACGAGAATGTCCCAGGCGAGGACCTGCAGCGGAGAAAGATGTTGTCGAGCCACAAGGTTGGCCAGGTTGCTAGTTTCGGATGCGTCGAAGTATCGTCGTCGTAAACGGAGGGATCCCAGGGTTAGACAGCGAGGGGAGAGCGAGTCAGTTTGATCGATAGCGAGTGACGCGTATTCCCTCTTATTCAGTCTCGTTTCTCCTTCGATTTGTCGTTTCAATATGACTGGTGTTGGTGGCTAAGCGGAGGGGCGGAGAAGCGGTGACAGACAGCAAAGGATCGAGTCGACAATGGCCCTAGAATACGGCTCGCGGCACGGGCGTAAATGGAAAGACAAAGTCGGCTTTCCACGCGGTCATCAGGCCGTAAGAAACGAAGAAGGAACAAGCTCAAAAGCAGGAGTCGAGACAGATCAGCAATGGAGGAGATGCTGGGTTGGAAATGCAGCGGTACGAGGAGCTTGAGCCTGAGAGATGGCTCCAGCAAAGGCTCAGTCAGGACTCTGTCAGGAGAGGAGGCGAGGAACGATGGCGCTTATCATTAGGGGGCCCGTCACTTGGGCGGGTCTCCGTCAGCCGATTCGGGACTTCGCAGCTGCTGATTGTCCACGACGGGGGCTTTGCAGTGGCTGTAGGTGTGCGTGTATACGCTGCCGGTAGGAACATCATCTGCTCGTAGCGCACAGTCAGGACCGCCGCTCGCTCAGGTAACATAGCCGCCCCATTCTGCATCTGCGCTCGAACGCGGCGATAGCGCAGCCACCAGGTGCAGTGTCCGTGTGGGGCAGGTCCCGGGGCTGTGCCAAGTGCCTATGTACTCCGTACACCCCGTCGACACGCTCGGGCTGGTTCACAGCCGGTACAATGTACATGACACATGGGGTCTTCGCTGACGAATTCAGCCACACGCTTGTCATACGTGCGACGCTAAGCTCGACCCGACTACCTAATTAAACCAAACTGTCCACGCTCTGGTTGCTTGCGACTGCTGAATTCTCAATTCGCTCAATCCATCAACGTTTCCCATTGCTTTTTGTTTCTGCGTTTTGTTTCTAGGTTGGAATTCGGGTACCGGAATGTAGATACGTATGTATGTAGACTGTAGTCCACGGTCACGGTGTCAAAGAAGAAAACACCGGCCCTGTCCCCTCCCCCGGTCCCCAAAACGCAGACAAATGCAAAGTCTCGGATTCCCTCGGCTCCATCTACCTACATGCACTCAAAACAACAGGACGTGTCAGGACTCGGGCCATTGGGCCGTTCCTCATATGGCTCGACCCCCCTTCTATTCTCGACTTAGCCGGCCGGTTCGCGTCCTTAAAAAAAAATAAACACCTCTTCAGCCCGGAAACGGGCAGGCACCGCGTTGCCTTGAAGAAGGTACATGCATACTCCGTACCTAGGCACATTCACCGTATGTAGCTAGCAAGAATGTAAATGAGGTCGGCTACGTATATCCGTCTGCTCTGTCGGGGCCCACCCAGCCAGTAAGCAGCCTCCGTCGCACCCAGAGCCACTCGTGGGGGAAAAAAGGAACCACAAAAGGAACCACAAAAGAAACCCACAAAAGAAACCCACAAAAATATGGCCCGAGACATGAAACGACAAGTGAAGTGAAGTCTAAGAAGCTCTGCATCGGTTTGATTCACTCCGCGCCAAGCGTGCGAATCTTCTTCTTCTGCATGCATCAGGAGTCGTGCCGGCCGGTATGCAGAAGTCGCGGGTGCGGCTATCTCGGATTTGCGTGCAATCCAGTCCAACCTCACGCGTCCATGTATTACTTACTATTGACCAAGGACGTCAAAACACAACCAAATTGAGATGATATCGTCCACGACTTGGCCAATGATCCTTTTGCGCAGACCGCCTCCAATGCTCGCTTCATCCTAGCCGGCGCCAACAACGTCTTCAGCTCGCACTGGAGCAACAAAGACATGCATGCTATGCTGTCTGAGCTTGCCTCGGCATCGATCCGCATGCTTGTATGTACCTGAATTCTTCACGCGGGTCTGCAGTGGTCTTGCCCTCAAGGGCCATCCATGGCAATTCCAACCTCGAAGCCTCCACCTCGGACACTAAATCCTTTATCAAGGCAGCTCTATCCAAGATTGGCTACCAGGCGGGCACCAAGGCCATGTGGGCGGCGTCGAAGGGCTATCGGGGCAGTCAACCTTGTCGGCGTCCAGCGTCTGTCTCACTTGACGCTGCACGCACGCAACGCCAAGCGCCGTTGAGTCATGGTACTTTTTTGTCCTCTTTTTGTTTTCACCCCCATTAGTAGTTCTCTGGTTCTAACTTCTGCCAACCACTGATCAGGACCCTCGTGTTGGGTTTACATCTTCTCAAACTTAATCTGACGTGCCGACCTACCTGTGCATTGAAGAGAAAGAGTACCAGAACCTTGCGAGATCATATCCGGCAGTGCAGTCTGGCCGCGCTGCTTTCAGAGAAGAACAGCCATTATCATGTTGTCTAGACCTCGTGCCCTCGATAGCAAGTCGATTAAGATGAGAATGCATATGACTTTTTCCAGGCCACTCACGAGTCACAACGACTTTGACGGCATGGGATCTTGTGCCTGTCTTGAAATTGTTGTCAGCATTGCGAGTATCTCTTCCTATCACACAGTCCAAGACCTCAAGTCGTCGGTCGACGGTCTAGAGACGTTGAGTGAGCATCTTTGAATCGCGGAAATGATAGCAAACGTGACGTGTCTTTTGGCTTACTATCTGCGGGAGACGGGTGTCGTGCTGATCGGCTTCACGAACCTTCGCGTTCTACTACATTTCTTCCTCGTATTACGCGGCGACCACCCTCAGATAGATAGTCGTATTCCGGGATGTTCTCTTATTGGAAGCGGGCGTCGAACTCACCGAGGGTTGACGACTGCAAGATTCGGATCTTATCACGCGATCAACTATGTCCAGCTTTATGATTAATTGGCCTTTGCCAACTAGACGTCGAACCGAATTAGGAGTCAGTCAACGGTTCTTTGCGTAGGCCGCTGGCGGAGCTCCAGTCTGTCTTCGGCATCAAGAGTGCCTAGGTACACCAGAAAGATCGTGAGGTCCTGGTCTCCAAGTAAAAATAATGCTCAACTCTCGTGGATGGTGACGTGACAACTAAAATATGGTGGTACCATATACAGACTGAGCGCATAGTGTTATCGAGGCCCGGCGCTGTTCAGCCCGTACCGCCCCAAAGCCCTGTCCTTGTTCCTCTGTTGAGTTGGGGTTCGACTATAGGGTATGCTGCGTAGATTGATCGTCCGGCACGATTGGTAGTACATACCTGATAGTGAAAGGCAAACGAGATAGAAGACAGAAAGAGGAACCTGATCAGCTGCTAAGATTGACAAGCCTAGAGAGGGACTGGATGTAGAATATAACGAGAAATATTCTATCTGTAGTAATGATAGCTGATATTTAAACATCCATGAATTTTGAAACTCTAGAGACTCCGCGTACTTTAGACATATATGCAAGATTCAAGAATGGCCATGTTACAAAGAAGTTTTTCAGGCTCAGATACTGGACTCAGGATGTGCAGACGGTTTAAACACCATTCAGTTCAATGGTATCGACGTTTCTAGTTGGCAAGCTACAGTCTACTTCTATAGAGACACAAGTGACAATGCTGAACAAGTACAATGAATTTCGATGTTTCTTCAATGCACACCGAGCAGACAAGTGTGGGCCATTAGTGAGTCTCTATTGTGCAACTCTGCGCTTGCGTCAAAACCATGCGCCTGTCCTCTTTCCAATGATTCAACAAACGTTAAATCGCTTCAAATCCCACAGTAGTCATCAAGAAAGAGCAAAAAAAGCGTAAAGTAGGAAAGAAATGGAAGCTTCTTCGCTAAGAGACCCAGAGACCTGTGATCATAATAGCGGCAAAGGTTACCCATAGACTCTGGATCATTACAATAGGTGCAGCGGAAATTTCTCCACACGGATCGTCCCAGTCGTAAGTAACGTTATTCACCGCGGCAGCTGCCGCAAACACGGAGCACGGCTTCGGTGATCCATAGTTGAAGTAGTCGACATTGAGCACGTTGGGGGCGCGTCCCCAGTCCGCACGGCAATTGTTGGCCGCCAGTCCGACACTTCCCGTGCCGTTAATCCCATTGGTATCGTTGAGGAGAGACACCGCCGGAACCATAAGTGAAATGCCAAACACGTTGAATTCCACGTTGAGGTTATGATTCATGATGTACAGCCGGTCTTGGGCGGCCTCTTTTGACAGATCGGGCGGGCGTTGAACTGTGCAAGGAAATGCCCTGTCCATCGGATCAAAGGGTGTTTCCCACGCCTGCGAGAATTCGTCCATGAGCCAGGGGTATTTTGTCTGATTCGCCTGGTAGTCGAGGAACATTACGACGCGCTGGCCCTTCAAAATCATCTCTTGCAGTGTAGGCCAGTCATCCAATGCCATGGGCAGAAATGGCGGAGTATAGGCGTATTTTGTGATACCGGATTGTTCGATAAATGGAACATAGAGCGAAGGATCCGAGTAATTTCCGTTGCCGAGCAGGATCGTCACAACATCATAGGGATGCCGGTCGACCCAGGCCCTGACTTGGCCCAGCCAGTCGTAGATGGGGCCTGCATCCAACAGATCGCACGAGGTATGGCAGAAATGGGGAACAGTGCCCGTTCCATTTCCGGGCCATTGTATCTGGCCTTGAAGGAATCGAACACCATCGTTCAACTGAGCAGTGACATCAAGCTCCTGGTTGGAACCGCTGTTGCCTGGCCGGACGAACGGTGAATTATGGCAACCAACATTTGTGATGTTGCCGTATTTCCTCGTGCAGAACTCGACGTATTTATTGCAAGGCTGTGTATTTCTAGGCGCTGACGATGTAGTCGCGGTGAAATTGGCTCCCATGGACAGTGTTCCCGTAGACGTCGTCGTCCCAGCAGACGTGGAGCTGTTGGCGCCAATGAGGGTGATTTTCGAAGCATAGGATTGGTAAGCTCCTGACGGAGGACTCGTTTCACGCGTTGGCTTGTTTGTTCTCGTGCCCGTGTAGAATGCGAGTGCGGACGTTGCGCTATATTCGACTGTTTGGGCCAGCACGGTCGGGGCCAGCGCGGCGGCAGTTGTCGCTACTGAGGACCACTTCATAGCGATTGTGAAGGGAACGACATGTGACTATGCGAAAATATGCTGTGCCGCGTTCTATTCAGTCCTTTTCCGTGGTACGGACAGACAGCGTGATGAGCTGGGATGGCCCCTGGGGCCTGGGTGCGTCGATCTGCCTCCTATGTAGAGTAATGTGATGAGGTCTCGTTGGTGGAAGTGAAGAGATGTCGGAGGTTCGCAGCAGAATTTGAGTGGTATGGAATGAATCGCAGGGAAAGAAAGGGTAGCGCATGCAAAGGCGTCCAAGTGAGTAAAAACAAGGAGCAAGCAGGAGTAGACAGGAAAGTCGAGAAAAGAAGCCTCAGAAATGACGTCGTCAATTGCGGCATTGAGCCATGGACTGGATGGACTGGGGGGTGGATCGGATGCATGGATCAAGGGTGTGGATCGGATGCATGGATGGATCAAGGGTGTGGATCGGGCGCCTAACTCCCGACCCGTGGAATGCGCCGGCGTTCGCCAAGGGTTGCTTGGAGCCCTGGACAGCGTAGCGTCTTGTGACTCTTGTCCAATTCGGCTTTGATAATATATGTATGTAACAAGTTACAAGAGCTTGGCGTTGGCTGTGCTGTGCTACAAACGGAGAATTGCTCATCAACTTCACTTTGATTCTGCGTTCAATGCGTTTGTTCTCTATGTACAGAGAAAGAGATATAGGTCCCCCATCATCCATGTCAGTCCATTCCCCGCTCCATCATTGGTCGGGTGATAACCTTACATCGTGCTCCATTTCCGCTGATCATATGGGTGTGGTAGGTACTTCAGTCGTGCTCCATTTCCGCTGATCATCAGCTCATCATCATCATCGACAAGTTTTGTCGGCCAGTGCCCGGTACCGTCGCATCATCACTCCAGAATTTCAGGTACATACTGCAACAGACCCTTCAGGCTTCAGCAGTCCCAGCATTCGTAGCTCCCCTTGAAGGGCTGGTGGGTGTCACTACAGAAGTCTGCCTCGCCCTCGCAATAGCGGCGAATCGTTTCCTGCGACTCGGACATCCTGCAAAAGTACAGGCCGTCGCCGTCATCACCCCAGTCATGGGCGCCAACCAAGTTGTAGACACACCTCGTCTGGGAATTGAAGTATCTGCCGTAGGCACGGCATTGACAGCAGCGGCCGGACCCGGGGCAGGTGCTTGTGTGGGCGATGGCTGCCGTGGCGAGGACAAGGACCACGAGCTTGGACAGCATTGTGGAGAAAGCAAGTAATTAGGTCGATACTTGGAGTTGAAGTCGATTTCTCACGTGTGTCTGGTACTCCGTACGGAGTAGTGCTCGCTGGATTGAAGGCGTTCGAATCAAGCGAAGTGGCGTTGACGAACAAGTGGAGGAAGGATTTAAAGTCACCACGGTTTTGGAGCTATTTGTGCAATGTTCCACTTATTAGGTGTCTAGCCCTGGCCAGTCCACGCAACCCCAGAAGGTACCTAAGGTACCTGATGTACCCTGGTACATATTGGCTAGGGCTAAATGTGGGTCGGCGTGCAAGAAACGCAATTGACAGAGAACCCACTTGTCACGTGCAGGTGCCTATATAGGCCCCTCACGCATGTACCTAGCGTAGCCTAGCATTCTCCATCACACACTACATCCACCCCCCTCACACCACTCCGTACGGTACCTTGTACATACCTCCGTACTATGTACCTGCGAGTGGGCTTCTTGTGACTCTCTTGCTCTTCGTAGAGCTGTAACTCAGGTACCTAAGTCAAGATATTGCCAGGTACCTATGTACCTCGTACCTCGATGCATATCTGAAGATTGAGCGGGAAGGAGCGACCCACCGCCGCTGCTACTCCGCTGCAGCCCAGTGAATGAGTTGACGTCACTTGCCCACCTACAAGCGCCGGGGCGGCTCGAATCCAACACCAAAGCTAGTTGCAAGTTGAAGTAGCAACACCATCGCCAACTCGTCTCCGAATTCTGCCCCCATTCACTCGTGCTTCTCTGTACATTCAAGGCACCGGGCTTGAGGAACTGCAATCTTATTGCACCAGCATATACACAGAAATCGTCGACAACATCTGTCAAGCGCGGATTGCTCTCCATCTCGCAGCTATGGCTGCTCCCAAGGCTCGCCGCAACACTACCATCATAGCCGCGCTTCTATACTTTATCTCCCTTCCCTTTCTCATCCTCACCCTCATTAGTAATACACACGATGTCGCCGTACTCAGAGACCTGTACTTCTTCCAGCTCGATGTCTCCCAGATTATCCCCATCGCCGTGAGCAATGCCAAACTGCTCAACTCGGTAGCTCGAAGCTTGGGTCTCTATGACTTTTACCAGGTTGGCGTGTGGAACTATTGTGAGGGATATTTTGACAAGTATGTGTTCCCCTTTCTTTCTTTCCTGTGACATAGCCAGCTGCCAATCGCAAAGGCATTGTATGATACACGAGCCATCGGCATGGTGAATCGCTATTTGGCCCTTGTTTTCACTTGACTAACGTTTGCACCCTATCTCTCACTAATAGTGGCATCGCTTATTGCTCACCTCCCGAAACGTTCTTCTGGTTCAACCCCGTTGAGATCCTTGTCAGCCAATTACTCGCCGGAGCCCAGGTCGCCCTCCCCTCGGAGGTCTTGACCATCTTGGACCTCCTGCGCATCGGGTCCAAAGTCATGTATGTCTTCTTCATGGCGGGCACGATCCTCAACTTCGTCTTGCTGCTCGGATCGCCCCTCGTTATACGTACGCGCTGGTTCAGCTTGTTCGTTTCGGTGATAGGAGGGCTGGCGGCTGTAATGCTTACCGTCGCTGCCGCTATTGCTACCGCCATCAGCGTAGCTGCCAAGGTGGCTCTCACTTCGCAGGACCAGCTCAATATCAATGTCAAGATTGGCGTCAAAATGTTCGTCTTCATGTGGATTGGTGCAATCGCCTCGGACTTAGCCTTCTTGTTGCACGCGGCCATGGGTTGCTGCTGTAAGCCAAATCGGCGAGCCAAGTCGCCTAGAGAGAGCAAGTCGTCGCCATCAAGTAGCTCCAAGCGTGTGTTGGATCTTCCTAGCTTTGTAAGACGGAGAAAGGCAAATGCCGCGTTGGCGTAGAGAGAGGCTCTTGCATATGTACATTTGAGAGAATGATTGCCGTCTCTACTCTTTTTACTCTTTTCTTTTACATTGTTCTTGCCCTTCTCAATTCTGATATATAGCAGCTTGGCGTTGATGAGATGCGTTGGCTGGCCTACGAATATTCCATAACGGGCAAGACAGATCATCGCTAATCGGTTAGTTACCTGGGAATCTGGAAGAAACGAAGCAGGCATTTTGGAAAATATGGTATTGCATGGTATGTACAGGTCTCAGGATAGCATGGAAACTATAGAAAAATTTTATACAGCGTTCTGGACTCCAACATTGAACAGCCACGTTAGGGATCAGGATCCAGGATCCAATGATTCATCTCCCATCTCTCCAGTGGGTTGTGAATACGTGACTCTATTACTACAGTTACTCTGCCGAACTCTATCATCTATGGTCCATATCCAGTACAAAATTAGATAGCAATGCGACAATCACAAAATTTACCCTCAACGCCGTCTGAGCGCCCAAACACCAAAAAGCAAAAACAATATCCTTCCTTCTCCTTCGTGACCGCCTAAAGTATCACCTTTTTCTTCGTCTTCTTCAAGGCCTTCTTTTTCACTCTCCACCCCCCTTCTTCTCATCATTCACTTCCTCATCCACACCCTCGGGCATCTTCACCATCCCCCCCAGGCTACCGCACCTCCGCGCCACAAAACACTTATTGATCACCATGACCATGGCCTTGAGTGAACTACCATGGACATTATCCATACTTACCATATTGGGATACGTCGTATCCGACAGGTTGGACCAGAGCTGATTACAAAAAAAAGGCCAAACTGCATTGTTGAACTCAAGGTTCGAAGGCATAACTTTCAAGATGTCCAAAGTTGACTCATGGAGAAACCATTCCATGTTATACATCATGGCGATGCGGGAGGGGCGCGCTTCTTTCAGGGCCGCGACATGGTTGTCGGCGAACCAAGTGAATTTGCGGGTCCTGACCCGGTGCGAGTTGAGCGGAAAATTGTCCTCACTGATGAAACCTTCCTTTGCGGGGAAAAAACCCTTTTTCGCCCACGCGGAAGGCACGCGGATGATCACGGTCGACCGGCCCGTTTGTTTGTGCTCGGGGCTGATAAAGTCTTTGAGGGGCCGGAGGGTAATATCTTGTTTACGCAGATGCCGGAGGTCGACTCGGTGTTTAATGACCTTGAGCTCCTCGTGTAGTCGTCTAAGGTCGGCGTCGTTGAGCATCTTGTAATGTCGGTTGGCGCTGCGGGCGTCTGGGAAGCTGAGATCCCAGATGAAGAGCTCGCCGGGGGATTCGTACATGAAACGGTTGAGTTGGTCGATCATGAGGCGGAGCTCTGGCCCCTTCATGCCGTGGTATTTGGGGCCCAGCCAGTAGCCCGTGGAGGCGTGATATCTCTTATTTTTTAGCATCAAGGGGTGGTAGTCGATGACGCGGACGCCCCCGCTGCTGACTTGGTCGTAGATGGATCTGCTTTGAGTGAGGCAGTTCTCGGGTTGTCCTAAGCCGATCCGATATCGGGGAAGCCACATGCCCGAGTTGTGGGATCGGGGAAGAGCGATGGACCGAAGAGGCAGGTCTCCGATCTCTGCGAGTTGGGATTGCATCCACTGCTTGGGGCCGTTAATCGAGATGAAGTCGCCTTCCTTTCCTCCGATCACAAAGCCCACTCCGCCGAACAATGAGCCCTCTCCGCCGAGCAATGCGGCCACTGGGCTGACAACATTATCAAGGCCGAGATAGTGTAAACTGTTCACGTCATTGTTGAGTGTCTTGAGCTGATCTAGGAACTGGATAAACACTCTGTGGCGTCTTCCCGGCCGATATTGTACTTGAAACGACGCGGGCTGACGAGTTCCCTCAATCTCGTAGGTCACCTCGCCGGCGGCATCATTGCTGGGCAATAAAATATGTGGAAGATTGTTGACGCGTAGAGTCACCGATGTACCAGGATATATATACAGAGGCCAGTTCAAGTCCCATTCCATGAGACGATAGGAGCTGTTGTAGGTCATGTGCCAGCGGTAAGGTGTGGCGTTGATGAGGGATATGTGCGTATCTTGCCAAACTATGTATTGTTTAAAACCTCGTTTGGCAAATGCGAGATCCGGCTTAGTAGCACTAGTTTCCGACGCTGTGTCTTTTTCAGCGTGAATAATCTCTTTGCGGAAAGAGGCTACTTGCATGTCTGCGTACGGGGATCCAAGCTTGTCCGGTGTAGTAGTACTCTTGACGTGATCGAGCCCATCTTCCACGATTACCGGATCAACGAGTACGGTAGGATGGCCACTGGCGATGGAGACGAATACCAAGAGAGCAAGAGCTCTGGAGAGAGACATTCCGAAGGGATGCATCAGGAAGAGAGCCTCGAGAAAGACGAATATGGACAGATGAGATTCGATAAAGAGTTGCCTGGAGAGAGAACAAGTTGAATGGGCGGGCAAATGAAAAGAGTTGTAGATAGAGAAATACTCAAACAAGAGAGACGCAGATCGAAAGAAACACGTGCGGATGAATGAGACTAAAAGGACACATGGCATATAATTGAGCTTGGCTTTGAAGCTAGAAAACGCGAAAATCAAAAATACCACGAAAAAAAGAAATCGGCACAAACACCGAATGACGCCACATCCGCAATAAGAAAGACTAGCCAGGTCATTCATAGAGGCGTCACATGCTAAAAGACTTGACGTGCAGCTATAGAAGGTTCGAAAAAAGAACAGTCTCAAGCCCAGACGAGCTAACAAAACCTTACTGAACGCGAAAAGGCGGATGATAGAAATGTAGGGGAAAGACGGAAGTACCTACCTATCCTTCATGAGACAATGTCAAGAAGGAGAGTCAGGGTGAAAGCTCGTCTGCGCGAAAAACGTCAGTGGCTGTAACAGAGGAGTCAAGAATAGGGGAAGAAGCACAAAACTCATTTCTTACTGATATAGAGAGCACGGGGCACCGAGGGTATTTCACATTATTAGAAGTTAGATTAGCTAGAGCACATAGAGTCTTCATGGCGCCTCGCTCGGGGGAATGAGGCTGTGGCAAGCCAGGGAAGTGACTATGTAGACATCTTCTCTCACCCCAGAGTGGGAGACGACGGGAGTCAGTTCCTCACAATCGGTGGTTCTGTTGAGGTATCCCAACACCTCTCGAAGGGAGGTGATGGGATAAACAGGGTAAGCAAATAAAGATCAATGCATGCATGCGCGCAACGAAATGTACCGGTCGTATTCAATTGTGTCTGTTCTTGTTCAACCCTCTAAAGTGAGGCAATAGGGATAAAAGGGGGGAAGCCCTTTATCCTACAATGTTGTGAGTCGTGACGGCTGCAGCCAATGTGTGTGGGTCTACACACGTACCTCATTGGTGCATCCGGTCATGTGGCAGTGTTGCTAACTTGCTAACGTTATGGACAGCGATTCCGACAGGAGGAATTGGCGAATTGTTGTACCTCGTGAGCTCTGACTTGCATTTAATAACCGCCTGCACAAGCGAGGGGAAGGGACACGGCAAGTCTGCATTGGGAGTTTCGAGTTCGCAGCAAAATGGTGGTCGATCCTGAATGGGGACACGGAGGAATAGGCAGGCCAGATCAGTATCTACACAGCTAGACCATTTATCAGTTCTGTGGAAAGTCTAGTTGCTGTCTCAGTCTCATGACGAGTCTGGCGTGAGACAGGCAGCCTCATTCTCACACCTCTCTCCCATTGAGGAACCGAGGCACAATCAAAGTAACCAATGAACATCTCAACACTTTTCGGGATATTCGCATGCATAGAGATGAATCCATTTAACCGTCAATCTCTGCTTATATTGTGCGCATACTGGATGCCGCCATACTGATGAACCCCTATGAGAAAATGCCACGACGAGGCCTATCATCTCTATTCCCGAACAGGGGGATTAGCAATGCGATATACCTTTACGCCCTGGAACAGTATCTCTTCTTGTGCGTGAGGGGAAGCCGCCATAGATTTTGTTGGTCAAGCGCAGAGTCGGTCCAAGCCCGTTCGAGAATTTGTCTCTCACATTGCGACATCTCGTGTTTCATGGCCTACTGTTAAGGAGTGCCGGACATCAGGTCTTCATCCTCTAACTGTAAAGCATAGTTGGCCCAAGGACTGACGCCATCTTTATCTGATCGATTCTTTTCTATTGCGAGATGCCTCACATATTCCTTTGTGCTGCTCAGCTGATCATTCATCTGCTTGTATTGCTGGTTGATGGACTGAATATTCTGGAAGCTCTGCGCAATCTGACTGGCAAACTCCCTTTCCGTTATCGTGCTTGTGGTAAAGGACAAGTAGCAGGTACCGCTGTCGTCTTGTTCTAGCTGACCATTGAGTGTGCCATCTTCCATCATCTGACGAACCAAGGTCAGCACAGCGTCGTCGTTTTCTAACGTCTTCCCCGTTACGGCGTTGACAGTCATGCGTCGTATCGTGGAAATCTCAGCGCGCTGATATATTGATCGTAAACCAAGGATCTGCCATTTTTGGTAAGATACGAGCACCTCTTGCAGAAGAGTTGAGGTCCCGTCCTCCTCCCATAGTGCGGCGTTTTCTTCGATTTGAGACTTAAGGAATGCAGCTTCCGTTGATATGAAAGCATCGACTACACTGTCGTACGCCTTGGCAGCAATCTCATAAATCAAATGGGCCGTCCCCGTCGAAGAAGAGGGCAAGATTGGAGCCTTTCCCTGACCGAGGAGCGCTACGAGCACCCATCTTTTGTATGAGTCGAGCATGATTTTGCTCATCGCTCTGTCTTTGGCAGGATGCAAGATGACCTGCTCGAAAGCTTCTTTCGCCTTGATCCAATCACGCCTTGAAATGTACATAAGCCCTCGAATGTAGCCGTATTCCAGCACAGTCGTACTCGTGATTTGGTCGGTTAGGCCGCTCATTGTTGAGATGTAAGAGGTCGGCGGTAAAGATGCATCGCAAAGAACGCTGTTTACTGTCGTATTCATGGTGTGCGGGTAGAAGAGGATGTCTCGGTCGATGACACGCAAGGCAGATTCTACCGAGTTGGAATTATACGCCAGCTGAGCCAAAACGACATGCGTCGACGTAAATAGCGACCCAGTAGGCTCGATTCGTAAAATAGCCGTCACCAACAGCTCGACGGCTACCGACGCCTGAAGAGATCAGAATAATTAGCTACAAAGAAGCCACGAGCCTTGGCTACCTTGCTGTTGACTCACCGGGAACATCTGTCCGCCACCAATCTTTTCGAGAAGGATACGAAACGGTTGGCCGGCATATCGAATCTGGATGGGATCGAATTTGATGATAAACTCGACAATAGCGTCGAGAATCAGCTTCGAGGAGACTTGAGAATCGTTTTGAACAGTTTCTGTAAGCATCTGAAGGAGGAAGAGGTAACTAATGGAGTGTAGAGACGGATCGAGACCCTGGAAATCGCGTTAGGAGACGCAGGGCAAAAGCTAACACATTCCCCGCGCGTACCTCAAGGATCTCTTTCGTCATGTTCAAAACGAGAGCATGAATCTCAGACGCGCTGCTGTTGAGTAACGCAATGTGTTGCCTGATAGAAGCATCGTACGCCTTTTCTTCTGACCGCGTCGATGGCCTGACGGCAGCCAAAGCCGTCAAGATGCCCTGTGTCTTCTCCATAATCATTCGACTGCGAGAGATGGATGCGGATACGGCTGAGCTCGCTTCATGCTATGGGCCGTGAACATAAAGCACCAGGTTGGCGCGCGTCGCGGACGCAGTTGCAGTTGGCTACCGAGTAGCACCAACAAAACCAGAGATGGACAAGTCAAATGAGGAGTGAAACGGGGAGTACGAAGAGGCTTGACATGAAGAGTCAACCACGGTTTGGCTGGTTTCGCCAGAACTTGGGACTCGGGAGGTGAGAAGCTGCTGATGTGGGGTTGCACAGGTCACTCCCAGTCCCAAAGGTGCTTTGTACTCGACCCACACTTCTTGGCAGTTTCCGGTGACAACTTCAAACAAGAGGGAAGGGACTTGTCACTCGATCCTCGCGAGCTGCGTCTCCATGTCTTCAAAAATCACTGGCACATTCCGAAGTCATCAGAGTCATCACAAAAAGAAGGAGGGAAAGGGAGCGGATATAACTTTATGAATATCGACAACTTAATACGCCACGCTATGATCATTGACTGTCTTCAGCAAGTCCTTCAAAGATGCAAACGAGGCACACCGATTAGACTCATCAAATTGCATCGATACGATTTGAAAGGGAACCACCAAAGACAGAAAAACAAATAACCCGCTGTTAATGAAACTATGCAAAGTAATATACCTATACCTTGTCCGTGTTGCGCTAATATCCTGGCTGTACCTACAGCTTGTCTGGCTCATGCCTACGCTCGCTTGCCCGTTGCAAGGTATGCTTAAGCATTGCCAATTGCTGTGCCTTGGTGTCCATAGTGATGTTGCGCGAATGTATAAGAGCGTCCATGGTGACTCGTATGTTCGATTCGGAAAAATTTCCGAGGGTCTCTGGCCGTCCTAAACGAATATGGCGATCTGAGATCGTATAGTGGTAGGAAAGGGGGGGTGTGCTTGTGCCTGCCGCCGTTACTACTGGTTGCTGACCGCGTGGAACGTGGCCGAGCTGCTTCTCAAAGAGTGAGCGATTGATTTCAGCCGTCCAACATTGTCGATTGGTAGACATGGATACGGTGTTGCGGTAGGGGATAAAAGAAGACTGCGAGGCAAATGGCGACGGGAGAGAATCGTGAGTTTGAGGTCTGGGCTGGATCTTCTTGACGCCTTGCTCATGGGTAGATTTTGATTTGACATGTTGGACGTACGGGCGGCCGCCAGATCTCGATACTTTGCCTTGCTCCTGGGTCGAATTTGTTTTGACATGTTTGATGCACGGGCGGCTGTCGGGTCTTTGTACCTGGACCGCGGCGACGATATCGCTTTGGGCACCGAGATTGTTGGACGATGTTAACGTATTCGCTGCTTTGGTGGCATTACTGGCCGAGGCGGCAGTGCTGGCGGTGCGTCTTGACGGGCTGCCTTGATAGAGGTCCGCTGCTGCTGAGCTTTTTTGGCCAATATTTTTTCCAGCCATGGCTTGTTTTCTAGTCGCAACTTCAACTTGTGCGGCCTTTGTCGTGGTCGGAATTTTTCGGGTTGTATCTCTTGCTGCGAAGTCCTCATCAGAAGAAGATGCGAGCGCCTCATCTGCGGCAGCATTCACGGCAGCGTATTCGTCTGAGGAAGACTCCGATTGATTGGGGCCTTCCGGTTCTTGCAGGTATTCTGCAAGCGCGTCGCTCCTGTAGTTATTTGCCTGGGGGGGGGGGGGGGTAACGGTTAGTAATCTGCATCTCCATGTCGACGGTGATTTGGAAATTGATACGCACTGTTCGACGTCGTCCACCTCGTCCCAGAGTCTCTTGTTTCGCCGCTCCTTGGCGGCGCGCCTCCTCCTCTCGTTGCGCCAGAATTTTGTCCCAGACACTGGAAGAAACGGGTTCTGGAGCCGTGTCCTCAGCCGCAGTAGTCAGTCCATCCACCAAAGAAGCCCTGTCGTTTGACCAAACTTTGGCATATGAGAACTGCACATCTGCAGATCCTTCCTCATCTATCCTGGCCTGCTCCACGTCGGATCGATCTAGAAGCTTATCAACAGAAGGACCATCGTATACGATGGCCCCTTTTTGATAATTATCGGCGAAGAGCGCTTGGGCACCGTGTTTGAGAATGGTTTCCAAATCATCACCAGCAACGTCGTCGTGGTCCATACTTTCGATGAGAGCATGGTCAAGAGCCATCTTTTTCTTGCCGATTTGCATGATTCTCTCTTCCACGGTGTCCTTTGTCATGAGCTGGAAGCAAAGCACTTTACGTTTTTGACCAATGCGATGTGCTCGTGACAAAGCTTGGATATCCTGATGCGGATTGAAATCGGGATCCATGATAATCACCGTATCAGCTGTTGCGAGGTTGATTCCCACACCACCTGCGCGGGTCGACAGCAAGAAGGCGAAAACGGTAGAGTGGGGTTCATTAAATGCATCGATGCCACGCTGCTTTTCCAAGCTTGATATTTGGCCATCGAGCCGTCTGTATTCGTAGCCAATGCCATTGAGGAAGTCCTCCATAATATCGAGCTGTTGGAGGAACTGACTAAAGATCAGGACCCGGTGCCCTCTCTCTTTCAGCTTAGGGAGCATTAACTCGAGCAGCAAAAGTTTTGCTGATGCCTCTACCAAATTCCTATGAATAATGTCTGGGTTGTTGTGCTCCTCTTCAATGGCCTCCGAGTACATGAAAGGATGACAAAGACACTTGCGCAACTGCATCAGGATATTGTTGAGGCTGCCACGCTCTTTGCTGCGCATCTTGTCGTTGGCGAAAATAGCCTTGATGAGCTGGGGGTTCTTGGCCATGATGCTCTTGGAAAGCCTTTCTTGAATCACGGTCATCGTGACGGGTAGGATAATCTGTGTCATGGGGGGGAGAAATTTCAGTACGCCGGCTTTTGTTCTTCTCAGAAAGTAGGGTCGAATCATTTCGTGAAGCTTTGGCAGTGTTTCCTTGTCCAGGATGGAGAATTCTAGGTCAAGCTGTTTCGCCTTCCTTGAATGATCAATGAATTGAATGAGATTGAACAATTCTCTCTTGTTATTTTGTAAAGGTGTGCCCGTGAGTAGGAGTCGGAAAGGAATCTTCATGGCACGTAGTGCTCGGTAGAGCAAATTCCGGTCATTCTTGAGCCGCTGGCCTTCGTCAACCACCAAGCCTGCCCAGCGCACAGAGCTGAACAGTTCCCTCGTCCTAGGGTCCTGGGTGGAATCATAAGACATGATGACAACGTGTGCCGCCATATCACGAGAGCCGTGCGGAAACAGCTCGTGCTTGTAAGCAAGATCTTGCGCCTCTTTGCCTCCATGGTAGGTGACAACACGCAAGTCGGGCGCCCATTGCCTGAATTCCCTCCGCCAGTTGGGACACGTTGCGTTCGGAACAGAAATGAGAAAAGGCCAGCACTGTAGCGATGATCCGTGTTAGCAGCGGCAATATATCACATCAAACTTGGACGTTCGTCGCCAGTCAACGTGAGTTCAAGGGATGAATTGTTACCTTCGGGCTTTCCTGAACGAGATAAGTGACTAGACTGACGACTTGCACGGTTTTGCCGAGTCCCATTTCATCTGCCAGAATCACACTTCGCCCGTGGTGATACTTTGAAACGAGCCAGTTCAAACCCTCAATCTGATATCCCATTAGCTTGCCTCTTTTCAATCCGGCCGGCTGGACTGCGACATCTTTGTGCTTATTGCTTCTGAATTCTTTGATGCGCTCCTTCATCTTGTAGTTAGAGGAGTGTTGAAAGTTTCTTCCGGCCAAGTAGTCTCGATAGGCGAGCTCGAACGCGATGTATAAATCTCCCGAGTCTTTCGCTGGAGGCGTGTCCCACACGACGTCGTCATAGCCGAGTCCTTGAAATTTCACGAGTACTTTTGTGATTTGTGAGGTATCCGCTCTGTCATCTTCCTGGGAGCTGGCGTGGATAGCTGTTGGGGTCAGCTTCACTCGCAAGATGATGTCAATCAGGAGGTACTCCTCTGGAATGGCTTCTTTCTCGCTGATCTTGAACAGGTCGCCCTTAGCCGCATGTTTTGCGAAGGCTTTCCTCGTCACAGCAGCAACTACACCGTAAATCCATGCCCCAGGCATCCATGTGCAGTGGCAATACGACTTGGTTTCCCACTTGACCAGGTATTCCTTATCGTCATCGCTCACGTCCATGAAATCAGGGGGACGCGTCGCGAGTGGCTGATTGGTTCGCCAGGCTACGAGCCGCTGTATCTTGTGCTGCGCCGAGATGCACTCATTGCAATACCAGTCGATGGAGTAGTCCTCGAACGCTCCGAATACCTTATCTTGCGCTCCTTCGCATCCAATCGGAGGTAAATGATGCTGGTGCCAGGCCCTTTGACAGTTGCAACATCGGAAGAGCACATTCTCGGCGTTGTTCAAATAGTCTTCCCTCACAAGAGTCCATGGATCAACGCCCCCGTTCTGTTCACGGAGTTTCTCCTCTTGACGAGCCGTCTTTCTCTGGGAAAATGGAGCACATGAACGGCCATTTTCCAGACAGTATTGACACATCGCCCGCCGAGGCGCCGTGGTCTCGTTCTTATTTTGATGTTCAATGCAGAGCCGACATTGAAGAACAAAACTGGCTTCTCCAATCTTGGTGGCCAAGTGATCTCGCGCGCTTCGAGGGCCGATACACTGCTTGTGGTATGCAAAGCTACAGCCTTGACAATATACAAACTGGCCCCGGTTGTTTGGGGCCTTACAGGCATGGCAGGTGTTCATGTGCACTAATCCGAAGCGAGATTCGGGAGGTATGGGTCTAAAAATTTCCTTCACAGAAACCACCCTGGGAGAATCCTGAGGTCCGGATTCGGATCGAAAGAGGGCCTCGTCATCAACATCTCCAAGGTCCAAAGCATAGTAAATATTGCTCACCGCCCGAGAAGATTTTCGAGGCTGTTCAAATTCTATGTCTGAATCATGGCCGCCCCTTGACTTTGGCAGCTGGGACTGAGCCTTTGAGCCCGCTTTTAGGGAGCGCACTTTTAGGCTGGGGGCTGACCCGTGTTTTGCTCTAGGATAGCTGCTCATAATATCCGAAACGACGAGTGGAACTCCATCGTCATCCTCTCGGTCAGAGAAGGCTCTCGGGTTAGCATCGGAGTGTGAAACTCGGGGCTTTTTCGTACGGGAGCTCCTCCGAGGCGCCTCCACGATTGTGTCGAACCCATTGCTGGCATTGAGCTGTGGCTTTGGTGCGGCTCGTGAACCGAGATAGGCCGTTGAGCTTCGTGTACGACTTCGACGATTGACGATGATTTCATCCATATGCTCAGCTTGGTCTGAGTCCATGGCAATCAACTCGTCGGAACTACTACCGGACTGGCAATCCTCGTAAGACCTGTGCTTCCGTTTTCGATCATTCTGTCCAATGTTCTCATAGAATGCATCTAATGCGCCAAGTCCGTTTTCGAAACGTTCGATCTGAGCAGCTGTGATCTTTGTTGCGCAGAGGTGTTAGTGAAAGGCCGATGAAGGAAGAAGATGGTGTAATCGAGCTGCGCATTTTATTCGAGGGCACTGCTTGGAATGAGAGGCTTATTCAGAGACTTGTTTTTCTTGGTAACGCAAGTTCCTGAGAGATCACATAGGGTTCAGCGCAACAAGAATCCTATGGCACGTAGGAGGTGCAATAAAAACGAAGTGAGCGGAGGCGAAAGAAACTTGTGTGTGAGAGAGGCAATTTTTTACTGCGAACATCAACTGCATGCAGGAAAGGACGGCCAGAGCAATAAGACAAACAAGGATTCAACTTGACAAGAAGATAGCCTGACATCAATGTACCACTTACTCGACGAAGCGTTCCATCCGTGAATTCAACCTCGACAAGCTCGGTTTTCCCGCTCGGACATCTTTCTACTGAACACACTCTTTCCACAACAATGCTTTGAAGCTCTTCGTACTGCTTTCGAGATTCCAGGGGGAGTGCAGGAATAGAGACCTCAAATCTGAAACCTTCGGTGGACTGCGGTGCAAGCTGTCGCAACGCGTCGACCGCTGCTTGTGCCAGATACGAGTCGTCACTCGAACTTTGATCATCGTTACCGTATGCGCAGAAGTCGAATGCGATCTTTGGCGTTGACGCGAGTCCATCTTCATCTACGTCCGCGGCCTGTTGCGGCCCAACAAGCGTGGCCTCGTCCTCGTTCATCTGCGTGTCGTCGTCGGGGTCATGTAGGAAATGCTGTCGTCACTTTCCGTCTCAATGCTTGCTTCGAATTATGGTGGAAATGAGAAATTCGATCTTTTTGGTAGCGTAGTCAAAGGGGTGTGCGCAAATCCGACTCAAAGACAAGCAGCTCGAGGATGAGGCATCTGTAGGCGCTTGTCACGCCCGCGCCAAAACGGCATTTTGACGGTGGTTTTTATCAAGCATCAAGGATCAGACGGCGGTTTAATGTGCAAGTGGGTCAAGCAGGGAGCTCCGTCCAATGATATTGGGCATACCGTTGCACGCCCTTTACACCGCCCGTCAGCAGCTAAAGAAAAAAATTCGCAGTTCAGCACAGGAGAACTTACCTAAGTACCTCTGTTGTTGACTTTCGCCTATTTTTCACGAAAGTACAATTGGCGAACACCGTCACAAAGCATGCTATGCTAAGCGCCACAGGAAAGAGTCTTCTAGGCTCCCATAAACTGAGATGCCGGCCTCTGCAGTACATTTCATTTTCGCCTTCTCCTGCGGCTGTTCGCTACGCCAGCCTGTCGGCGATCCACAAAGGGCTGAGACGATCCTGGAGAACTCCATTCGGAGGGCCGCGACGCTCCAATTCTCGAGACGTTGGCCGGTCAGTCCAAACAGCCGATGATTTCGCCAAATCATTCAATGATTTAGGAGATACCTCGTCGGATCGATCTCGGCCTAGGCCGCGTACGGGCCCTGGTCGCAAAGCATCGGCAGCTGAGGACGAAGATGGCGCTGGCAGACAGACTGAAAGGAAGCGATTTTTCGAGGGAAAACCTTCGTTTGGGAATAGAAGCCAGACCCGTCAGTCACAATTTGGCTCAGTGAAAGACACTGCTACTATCTTCGAAGCACGAGAGTCTCACCGACCGCGATCACGGACCTCCAACGAGAATGATCCCAGGCGCGACACTTTTGACAACAGACGAGCTTCTCGTCAGTCCCGTGACGATCTACCCCGGCAGAACCAGTCCTGGCAGGATCGACCTCGACACAATCAGCCCCGGCAGGGCCCACGTCGTGAGCAAGAAAGCTTCGGTAATGAAACCGACTTCGCCAATGTCGCAGCTGCAAGCCCAGTGAAGCGAGGTATGATGCCCATGATGTTGTCTTACACGACAGCCGCCTCTCAATTCCTATATGGGACATCTGTTGTCAAGGCAGCTCTTGAGATAGGCCGACGGCAGATGTACAGATTTTACGTGTATGGTGGAGAGAACAGGCGCGACAACAAAGACAACGAAATATTGATGGACCTAGCCAGATCACGAGGTGTGCCCATCACCGTCGTTCCAACCGAGGAGCAGCGATTGATGGACAAGATGAGCATGGGCCGGCCCCACAACGGCTTCGTCCTGGAGGCATCTCAGTTACCTCTATTTCCCGTCAAGTCGCTAGGCCGGCTGGAAGAAACCACTTCCAAACTTGGATTCCACCTTGAGCTCGATCACCAAAACCCAGAGCAGAAGTCTGTCAATGGGGAAGACAGTTTTATTCGCAAGACGAGAAATTCGACCACGAAACCGCTGGTGCTCCTCCTCCACGAGATCGTCGACCCTGGTAACCTAGGCGCGGTGCTTCGCACAGCAAGTTACATGGGAATCGACGCAGTGGGCATCACCAACCGCGGGTCGGCCCCCATCACACCTGTTGTGCTCAAGTCGGCTTCCGGCTCTGCTGAAGAGGTCCCCATCTTCACTGTGGAATCGCCCGTAGAGTTCCTCCAAGCCTCCAGGGCCATGGGATGGAAGACGTATTCTGCAATTGCTCCCCCGGACAAGAAGTTGGTCCGTCTGCATAGCCAGAAGTTTATCTCTACAGAAAGCATTGAGCAGGATCGGCCCTTGGACCAGCATCCTTGTGTTCTGGTAATGGGCAATGAGGGCTTGGGTCTGCCACGACAGATCAAAGTCGCAACTGACTACGAACTATCGATACCCAAGTTTACGCGAGAGTGCTACGTGGACAGCCTGAATGTGAGTGTCGCGACAGCGCTGCTCTGTCACTCGTTCGTCAAAGATCCGGTGAGGCCGGCTGCCAGGGAAAAGGCCACGGGCCGGAATCCTCAGCGAGCTGTCCAGGCAAAGAAGCCGTCCTCGGCAGAGTCTGAAGAAGAAGAAACATTATTTTAAGCCCTGTTAAGGGAAGGGAGGACTGGAGGCGCTGAGGCGGAGACGAGGAGCGAAGTGGGATTTTCAGCCTAGATGTAGGCGTCAATGCGGCTTGTACATCATATATCATTACAGTAATTGCCAACTATACCAAACATGATGGCTCTCAAGGCCTTGGTTCTACCCAGTCCCCTCACCATTACGGCCCCCGCCGCATCACTTCTCCGGTCGACACCTCGTACGAAGGCAGCGAATCGTTATTAGTTGCCATCGCAGCTGCATAATCTGGCGCCGGCACGACTGCCTGCTCCTGCATTTGTGCTAGTCTCGCCGCTCTGGCATCATACACTTGCCCCCTGATACCCTCTACCTGTTGACCCTCTCGCCGCCTCTTCTTCTTGAATAGACGTATCGCCAAATACAGTAGCAACGCCACGCCAAGAACCAAGGCCAGTGTGCCGCACATGGCATAGGCGATGCTATGCGTGTTGTTCTCATCTTCAGAAGCAGGCTGCGTGGGCGAGGGGGGGGGATCTGTGTGTTAATGCCGCGATGTTCCATGTCTTATGCGTCGCCAATCGAATGCACATGCACTATTTTGCGTTAAGCACGTTTGGTCAGTCAACGGGTGTCTTCTGGAGGGGGACGGGGCGGTTAGAGAACGGCTACACACACCGGACGAAGCACATGGATTGTATTGAAAGCCCTAGCACGAGCTAGGTCGGCGGTGGTCCATGAGGGATAAGTCAATGGCTAAATCACGTTGATGAGCTTCTGCAGCGGATGGAGGCGTGACACCTTTCGGGAGCCGGGATGCCATAAATGGGAAGGATGATCGTCTTTGTGAAAAGAGGAGAAGTTCTGCGGATGCGCAAGAAGAGCTCGTCTGTGAACGGATGACAGGCGCGTCCGGTCATGCTCGCACGTAGCAGCGAGCACCGCAGGAGACCTAGCTTGCTTTTCATCATGTAGGTAGATGAGCCTCCTCTCACCAGGGTCTGTCCGTCGGCTCTTCCGATGATGCGCCATTATGCCCGGCCTCGTTTGCTTTTTTTGAGATTATGGGACTATACCGTGTTCCTAGGTCTGCTTCCTCAACAAGAGCACCGCGCAGTAGGTTGCGCTAAATATTCCTGTGCGTTTACAAGCAGATGGCAAGCATCAGAACCAACATGCACGAAACAATTGAGCCGCGCTGGCGCCTGCAAGTCCCCAAGCTATTAAATGGCGGAATGCGCAGCTTACAGCGTCACCCCCAGCTTGCCCCGATGTGCCGCAGCATGCAATTTGCAACTTCATTGTCTCGGCGGTCTAAATCCTGATAATCTCATTCCAGCCCCCAGGTCACCACCGGCGTCCACCGGCGTCCACCGCAGCGGCCCGATGACTGGCCCGGCCGGTCGGGTGCTGCCTCCGGCATAATCCACGAATAGGGTGGTTGCGCATCCGGTGGGGCGGCAAGTCTGCTCCGTCACTAGCGCGCAATCCACAGCAACAGAGAGGAAACAAACAAAACAAGACACACGACGACGCAAGCCGCCACATCTCCGCCCCTGCAAGGCAACCCGCGTCGCTCTCGAAGCTGAGCATTCCTTGCACAGCAACAGGCATCATACCATGGCTGCACCACACCTCTTAAAGCTTCTTCTCCTTTTGGACCTCTCCCCAGTCGCCGTCGCCTCGGCAGAGCAGCCGCGCCTCCCCATCATCAAACGCCAGCCGCCCAACTCTCACGACAAGATCCTCGCCGAGCACCTCGAGTTTGCGCTCTCGCCCTCGCCACCTAGTCCTCTCGAGTATGCAGACACGGCGCGCTTTTTTCACCCAGCTTTCGCGCTGCACGAGGACGATGTCGTCGACGACGGCGACGACAGGGCGCGTTCACTCTCGCAGAGAGCATACTGCCCTGCTGGCATGAACAGCTGCGACAGCTCAGGCTCCCCCACCAAGTGCTGTCCGGAGGGCACATATTGCCAGCTTGTCCCCGATTCCGACGTCGGACATATTGCGTGTTGTCCGAGCGGCTCAACCTGTGGTGGCGGCGTTGGGCAATGTCCCGCGGGAGCTGTGAGCTGTGCGGCCTCATTAGGAGGAGGGTGTTGCATTGCTGGCTATGTCTGCCAGGGAGACGGATGTGAGTCCGCTGGGTCCATTGGAATTCTTTAGTGCTTACCTCTTTATCTGGCCAGGCACTTCTCTACATTGTGTTCGGTTGCTGATATTGTGTTCTGAAACACTGATAGGTGTGCTGAGTGCCTCGGCGACTCACGCTATCGAAACATCGAAAAGCGGACCACGCGTGACTATCTCGTCTACAAAAACGACCGTTCCTGGTAGTAATACATCGAGACCGACATCACAAGTCGCTACGGACGCTGCGCCGGGCAGCTCCTCTCCGTTTACACAAACGGGCTGCCCTACTGGCTTCTATGGATGTCTGGCCGTCCACCAAGGGGGGTGTTGCCGTACCGAACGGGATTGCCATACGTACTCGTGTCCTCCTCCACCTCCGGCCACCACGTTGGTGTCCGGTGGAGTCACCATTGTTGTTCCTGCCCCTGGTCCGGCAGAGAGTACATCCACTGCAGACGGCAAATCGTGCGCCGGCGGCTGGTTTCTGTGCGGCAAAGATGATGGTGTTGCGCCTGGGTGCTGTCCCTCCGGGTATGAGTGCGGGTCGGCAAGTTGCTTCCCTGTGGGGGCGATGGCGACGGCGACGAGTAGCGGAGTGCCGAAACAGGCTCCTGATAAGTCGACTGCGTTGAAAGCCGTGGGCGTTCGGTCCCTTTGGAGTGCGGTTGGAATGACGTTGCTGTCGCTGGCGGGATTCTCTTTGTAGCGCACAGAAGAGAACGAAAGCCTCTGCGATGGGGGCGTGTTGCGGGGTTGAGGCACGCAGATTGCACGAGATATGAATCATGATTTGCACTAATATTAATGGATATGAAGTAAATTGAAAACACGGACGACATATAGACCAGATACCTAAGTTTCGACAGTTCTTTTCATGTATCAAGGAACACTTCGATACTATGTACAGTCTCATGTTCTTCCCAGCTAATGATAGGCTGAAAAACATATCTGATGTAGACGATTTTTAGCACGGCGTGGGTACAGGACACTGGCTACTCGTCGCGATAAAACGACCTCATCATCATCCACACCAACATGTGGGGCCAGTAGTCGCTTCAGCGGTTCTCTATTCTTTGATCGAGCATGTTCTTTGATGGACCTAAGTCTTTACTCAGGCATTTTGTGGAAAGGCTTTGCCAATGTCTCCGTGCAAAACGGCAGCTTATCCACAGTCCAGATCTCGGTATCCTACAGAAACTGTGTTAGCCGCGCTTCATCAACTTTGAATTGGCATTAGGTGAGGGCCGCAGAGAAAATAAGAGGCATGGTCAGCTTCTTTGTTACGTACAGGCTTCAGGTTCTTCTTCAGCTCCATATCCAACGTGCCGGCCTTGAGAGATATAATCTCAGGAGCAACATCCGGGTCGTGGGCAATGGGAGAGCCGCACTCGGAGCAGAAGAGTCGGTGGACCGCCTTGCCGGAAGAGCCCTTGCCGGACCACTTCTTGATAGGGCCATTGATGGTGAGCTTTTCTTTGGGTACGATGGCGACGAGAGCTGTCGAGATATAACTAGGGAATCAGTTTGGGTTCCTTGTTTGCGTTTGTGTATCATGAATGTAGACCAGGTGACGAACAGTAAGTTGAGCCGGTTTGGCGCTGGCAGTCGTCGCGGTGGTCGTAGCCGGTGATGAGGGGCTTTTCCACGTCCACGGAGTAGGTAACTGCTTTGCAGAGACAATGACCTGTAAGAGGCATGATGGCGATTCGTCTCCGGGTTTATATATTTCACTTCAATGTTGTTGAGCTTTCGTACAGGTAGAAGAATTTGGATGAAGTCGGGTCGGTATATGTGCCAGCGGGTATGGCTAAGAAATCTGCGAGTCGTTGCAGGAGGTAACTATGCTGGTTTCCAGAACAAATGATCGCAAAGGCCATGTTCTCTCCTTTTAAATCAGTGTCGAGTCTGGTACTATTGGCGACACTGACGACTCATAGCGATTCGATATCAGGCGCTAATGACACTATGTCACTATCAGTATCATCTTTGTGCTGCCCAGCTGGTGACGAGACAGGAGCTCTTGTGGGGTTCGATAACGTCTGGCTTGTTTAGACCGGCGGCGATAGATCCGACGAACAGAGGGCTTGCAGCTCGCCTCCTCAATTGATACATGTCCAAAGATTTACGCAGCGGTTTTAATCTTATCGTTAAGTAGTAAATCTGCCGATGTCGAGTCGTCGGAGTCCTTCCAATCGGCCAAACGGCATGTTTTGGTCTTCGGTCAGAGGTGGGACAGATTTATTCGAGTACATATGTGTTGAATTCTTCTAGAAGCCAACCCCTCCATTGATATGCCATCTTGAGATAGTATCGGCGTTGTCAAGGTACTGGTTCGTCGATCACTTTCGCGGCTTCAACTCTATTCGTCGGTGACAACAGGAACAATGTTCGGGGGCGAGGCAGCGCCGGAAAGTACATGCTGAAAATGCTGGCGGTGGGCGCTATTAGGTAGGGAGGGGCTGCGGTATCTGGCGTCTTTCTGAACATTTGGAATTGCCTTCGCAACCAATGAGGCCTCTTGCAATCGGACATGATCCTAGAATGCGCCTGAGACCATGGGTAACGGCAGTCAAGAAGGATGAATCATCGCTAAGTGTCGATGGCCTGGCTCAATTGGGTCGTCAAGAACCAAGCCAGGCCGCCTCTAAAAACGAAAAGAGCAATGCTCAGGAGGTCCAAGCTGCCCAGAAAATAGTTGTTGGCGACCATCAGTCGCAACAAATTGGATCGATACGAAGCTTTGGCTTTCCGATCCGCGTGTTCGAGAATATACGCATCCATGGCAGAAATGCGAAAATCTCGAATATCCTCAACAACGGCGCGGGCCGTTGCAGGTGGATCCGCCGAGGTTGACACCCGTGTGATTGGGTCAGGTCGTCGTCGCAAAGTCTGAATTCCTTTGAAATATACGTAATCGGTTGCAGTCGCGGCATGCAGGGGAGGGGATTCCTTCTTTAAGAATATCTCAGGCAACAGATGCGGCTGGTCCGTCCATATGGTACCGCTATCTGTCATTTCCGTAAATATAGCCTCAAAGTCGTGTGCATACTGGACGAAGCGAGTATAAAACACAGGTGTGAGAACTTTGAGTTGCAGTGTCTGACGCCCATCTTCATTATTATCTGTGCAAGAAGGGGAGGCCAGTTCTTCTCTAATCGCGTCGGTGATGCCGCTCGAGCTGTAGCTCACTGATATCGGCTTCCGACATTGCCCAACGAGGAATCGTAGGTAGTTACGAAATGCAGCCTCGAGGGCTCTTTCGGTAGCCGTTGCGCGTCTTCCAAGGCTTTCCTTCAATGGCTCGGGTCGGTACCACACGTGAAGCTTCCGCTTGAAGAACAGAGCGGCGGCCTGTTTGACAATTCGGGGAAACGTGGCAAAGCCCACCCAAAACCACCTAAGTAGGAACTGAATTTTCTCAGTGATTGACATGAACTCAGGGTCGATTGCCTCACCCTCCGAAAATAGCCTCGCAACAAGTTTTGCATGGTCCTTTGATGAGTTCAGGTTGATGGTGACATCTAGGCCCCGAAAGTCGCCGGTATCAGGATCTAAAGGGTCGTTGGCAAGCAACGAATACGTCCCCTTCCTCGAATTGAATGGCGAGACGTGAAAGTCTTTGGGCCAAGAGGCCCTGACGCGAGGTTCTGGTGTGACACCAGGCGTCATACCCGAGAGCCGCTTGGCTTCAGTCGACAAATCACGCAGTACGAGATACGGTCGTCTCTCATCAAATGTATTGTTGACTTCCAGAACAATAGCAGACAGAATTCTCTCCGAATTATAAAGATACCAGAACGAGACTGGATTGAAGTGATGTCCCAGGAACCTCGCAGCTGTAACTAGATACGCATGGGGATAATCCTTTGGGTCCTCGCCCTTCTCCTTAATCAGCATACGGAAGACACACGCAGCGGCGGCAAGCAAAACCAGACAGCAGTCCTGCAGAAGCAGCATACCTGGGATTGTAGATACGTATCCAACTTTCCGCGAAGTCCAGCATCGCTGAAACCGCGCTGTAAGTAGTCAAAAGCATTGACCTTATACCATGTACCACACAGGATGTTGGATAAGAACCCCCGGAAGCCTTGGAGCCGTTCATTCGAAGCCGAAAGCATTCCATTGGAATTGCCTGAAATACCCACCGGGATCCCAACAACTAGATACGAGTAGATGAATGTATGCTTTTGAGGAAACAGCCTGGTATGTGTTGTCTTGCATGGTATCAAGTAGGGCCGTCCGAGCCCTGTCCACTTCAGGCCCTTTTGGTTCAAAGCAGAGAGCAGCATAGACGCAGCGCCGATAGCGACAGCAGAAGGGAGTACAGTAGTGCATAGAATATTCCATAGCTGGAAAGTCAGAGCCGTAACGAGAGCGCCATGTTTCAAGCCGTAAAAGCAAACAATCAGAAGCAAATCAGGCCAGCTTCCCAGGAACACGTAATACGAGGAAACGAACGCGAGTGTGGCCAGGACGTAAGGAGAACTATGCAGCACTCTGTCGGCAGCATGTGCCAATTGAATGGTCGGGAGCCATGGCGAACCTTTCCACACACCATCCATCGAATATGAGATGCAAGTCAGGGGCCGAAATCAGCGCGATCGAGAGCCCAGAAGGGCGCTCCAAGACTCGGCGAGGCGAGGAAATCAAGATAGTGCAAATGAAGAGCAGATGAAAGATTTAAGTAAGCTTCGTCAGACTCGTCTCAGAAAATATAGTTCGCTTGGTGGTCCGCGGCTTGTTCAAAAGTATGTATTACCATCAAGGTGGCCACGATTCGCCCTTCAAGTTGAAGTACATACCAAACAAAGTACGGAGCTTTTCTCCTTGGAGAAACAACATGTGGTCACTGGTTGCTGGTTCCATCAATTACCCGCATCCAAACTCGTTAGTCAGCAGAAGCGGCGGTCGTTGGGCACATAGGTACGTACCTATCTACTCCGTACATTAGGTACATAGGTACCTGTTTTAGCAGCGTGGAGCCGGCCAATGCCGTCATCAAAGCTTTGCAGTTGCTCTAGCACCTTCCACAGCCGGCGGGCCATTTGCGCAAGTTGCAACCCCCACCAACGCTTTTTGTCTCCATTCAGGTTGACTCAATTCATTCCGCCTCCACACGCTCAATTTCGTCCACACTTAAGTTCCATTATTTTGACCCCCGTGCCTGATCTCAAATCGCCAGTATATGTAGTGGCCTGGATCGCTTTCCTCGAGACTTTGAATCAACACCGCTCCCTTACTGCACACAACACCATCATATCATCATGGCTGACTGGGACACCGTGACCAAGATTGGCAGCAAGACACGTGGCCCTGGTGGCGCCGAGCGCGAGACTGTCATCCGTGGAAAGAGCGCACTGAACGCTGCCTCACGGACCGGTGCTGTCGTTGGAACTGAAAAGAAGTATTCGACCGCCAATGCTGTATGTCCTGTGCAATGCTCAACTCCCAACCGCCCTCCAAAGCACATCTTGGCGCGGACCCGGCGGGACACCGTGGCCGCCTCCGAGTCTGAGGGCGTTTTGCACTTCAGCGATACTTTATGATCCCACTCAAACAGTGCTCTTGACTGATGCTTTTACGATACTAGGCTGCGAGCGGTTCAGATGGCCAGCGCCTGACCAAGGTCGACCGATCCGACGAGATCATCAAGCCCAACACCATCGGCAAGCACGTCGGCGACACCATCTCTGCTGCCCGACAAAAGATGGAACCAAAGATGACCCAGAAAGACCTTGCTACCCGATGCAACACTACGCAGGGCATTGTCGCCGACTTTGAGCGAGGCACAGCGACCCCCGACCAGAAGGTTCTGGGCAGTATGGAGCGCGTGCTTAACGTCAAGCTGCGCGGTAGCGACATTGGTGCTCCCAAGTTCCCCAACAAGAAGTAGACGTTTCTGGGGTGCGGGGCCTTAACGAAGTAAATATTGCGACAACGGAGCCCAGGTCATGTCAGATGAAGCTTCAAATCATGTTCAAAAAAGCGACATGTTGATGAATTGATTTTTTCCCTGCGGAGGGAGTCCGAGGCATTCGAGGGCAATGCCAGGGTCTGAAACCCTATAGATTAAACAAAAACATAGAACGCAAACCCAAGTTAACAGTTTAAGTGGTCATCAGTCGGGAAAAAACTTTTGACTACGAAATCCTCACATAGGGAAACCGGCGTCTAGTCGTTTTGAATATCCCAACTGGCGTAGCCGAATACGCAGCTGATACAGGTGGCATCTGCCAGCAACAACATTCTTGGCGCACGCGACCCCTCATTCACGACTCTGCTGGTCATGAGAACCTAGTTCGTGGGAGAATTGTAACTTCAATCTTACCCCTTTAACAGTAGAATTCGTACATTGGTCATTGGCTTTCTACATCTGCTTATAGCGTTATCTATGCCGGCCGTGGCATCTTCTCCAACAGCATGACTAGAATTGCCACCCAAATACAAACCCAGCCTGTCATCACTAGTCTCTCCTCCATCAACACCCATCTTCAGCACGAGCCGCCCTCCCCATGCCTTCCCACCACCCCCCGAACAGCCTGCCGCTCCGTCAAATCCATCGTCGCCTGGCTCGAGTCCTCATCGGCCGGGCAACAAGCATGGTCACCAGGCACCGCCGTGGGAGACATTTCGCAAGACCTATCTACTAGCTCTTTACCGACCTACCATCGGCAGGCTCGACACGAGCAGCAGGGCTCAGGGGTCAGTGAGGTGGAGGGGTATTCGCTGACGTATCTCAGGTATCGAACTTACTTCTCCAGTGCTCCCCTGGGCCGCTGCCTAGATAAGCATCAGGAAGACGATAATTCATCTCCGCGTGGACGGCCCACGGGTGGAGAGGTGCATGCGTCGCGGCGGCGGAGACGAGCTGCCGGGTGTGGCTCTTCCATCGTTGGAAGAGATCATATCGACGAGAGACATGTTGGTCAGCCCGTAAGGACAGCTGTCCTAGGCTTCACTCAGAGAGACCCAGATGAAGTGAGGGCGTTCTAGAATCACATTCGAAGCTGTCTGGCCATTTCGGATGAAGAGTTGGAGGAAGAGGGGGGATTTACGAACACGCAGTCGCTCTCTTAAAAACAACATTGGGTACTTTGTTGTTGTTGGACAAGGTGCAATCCGCAGGAATTATTTTGCTTGGCTTACAGATGAGGCATTGGTTAATTATGGACCACCACTGAACAACCCTTGGATCGGGCAGTCAGAATCGAGAATCGGCGATAGAAGAGGAGGAAAGTGAGTGATGATATCCTGAAGAAACGACACGCGACACGGAATCAAGCTCCCGATGCGAAGGCGGTCCGGGGTATATCGAGCGCTGGGACTTGAAAGGTATTTGCTGTGAGTAGATCGATCATAGGAAGAATCGCAGTTTCCGCATCCATAACAAGATCTCTTGATTCACGAGTCACGTCTTTGGGTTTGGAGCCCCCCCTTGTGCCGAGTGGCAAACAAGTGGCGCCTTACTAACTAGAATGAGCGTGCAAGTTGTTCATAAATGAGTAGACCAATTGGCCCGAAACCAAGGTTCCAGAGCAATATGTAGCATGCAACCGTCACGATCAAAAGCTAGCTGGTGGACAAGTGGGCGTTCATGGTTTGGACTTTTCGGCCTACCCTGATGCGATTTCCATGCGATCTTGGAAGAAAAGACGCAACCACAAGTGACAATACATATTTTCTTGACTGAGACTGTTCTTGTACAAGGGGCTGGCGACTGGACACGGCGTTTGATGGAGATGTGACGAGCTCTAGTCGCTCGCTGACCGCATGCTGCACTATTGCTGTTGCACTCACGAGTCACGGACCGTTTTGCCCATGATGAAATGTAAGTGAGGTGTGAGTTGTGGATCGTGACACGCCGCTCGCGCCTAAACGAATTGATATCAGAAGCAAGCTACGAATAATGAGTCATGACGCCTGTTTAGGAGCTAGGGACTTACAACGTGTCCGGTACAGTGGCTTACATGTTTTACTCGATAATCACGATGCTGAACACACGCACACGTATACACACGACGACAAGGTAACCCACTTCCGACTACGTAGAGTGTGAGGAATCGGATATCCCTGCCGACCCGACCAAAAGGTCAGAACACTAAGCTGATGAGAACCAGCTTAGTGCGGGATATATAGGTACAGTGCGCGGACAGAGCGGTTACGGGTGACCGTCCCAATCACGACAGTTGGAGAGGACTTTTAATTTATTACTGGGGTCATGCTTCTTTCAATACGCTCGAAGAACTCAAATGAACATGCACCTCACGACGACACCTTGGCAGTATACCTCATGGCAGCCTGATCGAACAATGCGCTCTTCTCCTCCATATCAACCAACAGCTGGTGCTTTGGATCCGCCTTTTTCAGCAACCTGTGACAGTGAGAGTTAGCCCGCATGCATATCGGATATGAGGGAGACAGAAAGGAAGCAACATACTCAACGTATTGGGAATCATCGCGACCAGAAACAACTTGCAAAACTAGCATATTTGCAATGGCATCCACATTTTGGCCATCTTTATTTAATGCCTCCTCCAAAGCAGCCTGCGCCTCTTCCAAGCGGCCGAGATGTAGTTCGCATACAGCTTGCGAAACAAGGCTTCGTATCGAGGCTGTGGCAGGAGCCTGGGCAAGCTCCTCGAAAACGTAGAATGCTTGTTGATACTTCTCACCACCCTGCAAGCTCAAAATCAGCAACACGGTTGTTGGCCTAAACCCAACTGACAGAAAGGCAGCGACTCACCACCCGTAGCCCGACCCAGGATTCGGCAAGATTGACCAGCAGACTGTCCTGTGCCCAGCTCCTCGCAGAGACTACTTCCTTGAGGGCGAGATCGGTTCTGTTCTGTTGGAGGTGGATCTGAACAATCAAAGCAACAGCTTCCACTGTAAGAAATTGGTGAGCGCAGTGTTCAGAAGCGAGTGAGACACGGGTGTCGCTGCGCCGCCTACTTACAGCTTCCTTGATGTTGTGACAGAAGAGCCAGAGCCACCTCCGACTTGCCCGCCGCTTGCAAAACGGTACCGCCGATGACTTGAACAGTGACATTGTCGGCCGCGGATTCCGCCAGCTTTTCGACCGTCTCGAGCGCAACATCGGTGTTGCCTAGGATATGTTCTGCAAAGGCACCAATGACCTCCAGTTCAGGCCCCAATTCGCCCTTGACTTCTGCAAGGACATCTTCAGCTTGGCCCAGGGCGATGCGGGCTCGCAGGACGAGAATTCGCGCGGGGAGGGCATTCTCAGCGGAAAAGGCAGACGTATCAAAGTCGACAACTTGATCGTACTGTCCCTGATGGAAATGGTTGTGGATGTTGATTAATTCGCCTTCTGCTGAGTAGGGATCCATGGTGATGGGCGGTTTCGGCGTGCTTTCGTCGAACACTTTGAACTTCTGGCGACGATGGACTCATGGAGGACACTTTGGTTGTTGGAGTCGCAGCCTACAGGCCATTTGGTGGGGCAGAAGGGGCATCGAAGTAGGCTAGCCGTTTTGGGCTGCGCATCGACAACTTGCATCGAGAACTCGGCTTTGTAATATAGGTACTTTGTTTGCGCAATGAATATCGACGTGCGGAGTATATATAACCAGCATGAAGTGAATAAATATTCTATGGCATAGGTAAGTTTATGCAAATTCTTCGACAAAGCTTCAAGGCATTGGTAGTCTTTGGTACAATAACGTTGAGCTTTTCGATTTCTCAAAAGACCGAGGGTAAATTAGGAAAGCGACGTCACGGCCTTTGATGCTTGTTCGTCAAAGCCAATCTGAATCCGCTCTTTCAGGATATTTATGGATCCCGACTGACCGCCGCTGTACGCCCCAAATTCGAGGCATCCAGAAGGTGTAATGGGTCCACCGAAGCCATGGCACCCAATCAAATGCAGACGTTTACCCTAGTTTCCCACAAAGCGAGAAATCACCAAAACCTCCCCAAATTTACCATCCACCATTGAGACCTTGCATCGCCAAACACCCAAGTAACGACACCGCACAACGTCGTCAAGATGGTAGGTCTCGCACTTTATCCCCGTATTCCGAGAGTATCATGCACCAAACGTCAATCAACGAAGCACCTCAAATTCTGTCACCAACGCACCGGAACGGCCTTTGAGCGACCAGTCAGCACGATTTCAGTTTTGCCAGCGAGACGGTATGGGCAGTCGGATGGGGAGAAAAACGTTGCGATGCGCGAAAATTGCAATCCTTGATACCCCCCGACAAGTTGTTTCTTTCCCAGGCCAAAAGTCGAGGAGCTCGAGACGGAAAACTACGGATTGACTGCGTCACTCGGCGACTGCTTCGGTGCGATCCGGCGACGAACTCGATACGCGCTCTCTGTGAAACGACTTCGCCAGCCCGTGCTTGTTCTTCCCTACCAATTTCACCGTCGTCACGGGGATACGATGTGTTTTGTGCGATATTGCAGCAGCTGACATGGGATGACTACTAGGTCAACATCCCCAAGACCCGAAACACCTACTGCAAGGGCAAGGAGTGCCGCAAGCACACCCAGCACAAGGTGACGCAGTACAAGGCAGGCAAGGCCTCGCTGTTCGCCCAGGGAAAGCGCCGTTACGACCGAAAGCAGAGCGGTTATGGTGGTCAGACCAAGCCTGTTTTCCACAAGAAGGCCAAGACCACCAAGAAGGTTGTCCTGAGACTGGAGTGTGTCAAGTGCAAGACCAAGTGCCAGCTGGCCCTGAAGCGATGCAAGCACTTTGAGTTGGGGTACGTGGCACTCCTACTGGACTTGGCAAGCGAGCTTGCTTTACGTTGAAACATTTACTAACGATGGGTCCTTTTGCAGTGGCGACAAGAAGACAAAGGGTGCGGCTCTGGTTTTCTAAATTTGTTGTTGTATGGGGATTTTATTCAATTTTCTCGTGGTTAAACTTGCGGCATTCGGGGCATCATGGAGACCGGCGAATGAAAGGAGGGTTCATTTTGTCATCGCGTGTTCGATGAAGGTGCGGCGGGGCGAATTCTAGCTCACGGCTCATAGCAACGACGACAAGAAAAACAAAACAAATATGCACCTATGATGCAGTGGACATCGAATGAGACTCATGTGCCGTACTTGGTTCGTGTACTGTGTTAAAAGGATCTAGTCAGCTCTCCAACGATCAGCCAAGCCTTTGCACGGACACGAATCGACCCATGATTTTGCAGGGAGGTATCGCAAAAGCCTCGTCCCCAATGCAGACTGCCATCTATTGATGCACACCTTCTTCCTGGCCTTTTTTTATACACGGCTATCTCTCTCACTGTCCAACTCGGGCGATTGCCCACCCATCTCACTTGCCGCGTCTCTATTCAAATATACCCTTCCCCGTGCATCTGTTCATGACGCCGTACTTTGGTTAATAGATCAAGCCCTCGAAACATCTCTATCGGCATCTAGAATCCCTCGCCGACCATAATCGATCTCCCACCCCCATACCACAAGGCCCCGTTCCTCGCATCCAAACCCTTCTCCTGCCCAACAACCCACTCGCCGATAAATTCAGACCCCTCCCCCCGATCCCAAATCTGGTTCTCCAACCACGCGTTCCAATCGTCAACGGCGTCGACCCAACGCGCCCTCTTCTCCGGCGTATCATGGTCCCGCTCATCCAGGAACCGGCCCAGCGTGATATGTGCACTCGGGACCTGATAGCGCGACTCGACCTGCAGCCCCGCCTCCTGTACCTTATCAAACACCTCCCGACGTAGATGATGGTACGTGTACGTATCACCCTGCGTGATAGTCTTTGCTGGCACATCCGGGGCCGTGGGCGCAGGCGAGACACGAGGCTCCCTCGAGGCCGGCAAGAAAGACAGCGCAAAGGCAGACGTGTCGTAGGAGATCATGGGCTTCACAAGCCGCGCTCGGTGGAGGTGCGTGTGCGACGTGATGGCCGGGATGGCGTCTCGCAGAACTGCAACCTGGGAGGCGATTTCCTGGGGGGTCTTGGAAAAGGCGACTTCCAGGACCGTCATGTGCATCCTGTCCGGGGGCATGAGCCAGACGCCTTTTTGTTTTGTATTACAATTAGCTACCGAGTCACGTATCTCTCTGTCTCTCTGTCTTTCTGTCTCTCTTCGCACCACACACACACACACACACACACACAAACCTGGAGCTGTGTCTTGCAAAATCTCCTGCAACCGACACGCCAACCTTATGATATGGTTTGGCGGCCTCGCCCAAAAGACCAAGCAATGTCTTTCATCTCGAAAGCCAGGATATGAAAGCGGCCGCTTCAGCTTCAAGAGCGTCTGGTCAATCGACAGGCCCTTGAAGTCGGAGGCGAGGAACTTGGCTTTCTGCTGGGCATTGCGCCTTGTTCTGTGGACAGAGTAGAGGATTTGGATAGCTTGCTTTAATTAAGGGATTTGCGTGAGGCGTGAGTTAGCCACGTGTCTATACCCCGCGCTCTTTGAAACCACCACTTTCATCCCCCAGAGACGTAAAAATTTTATGTCAAGAAAAGAACGAGGTGTAAAGAATTGGTGAAAAGGGGCGGGCAACGGGACGGGTCTCACTGGATCGTTCTGGCATGCATTGATCAGCGCGGTGTAGGGATTTTCGCCGGGCTGGAGGATGAGTCCGGAGAGGTCCTGCAAGCGGTCGGTGGCGTCGGTGGCGTCGGTGGCGTCGGTGTGAAGGGCCATGATCGAGCAGATGTAGAAACGAAGGTGATTTGTTGTATGAGTTTGGCGTTTTGACGTGGGCAGCCAGACTTGTCTGAAATGAGGTCGGAATTTGGGGGTGTGGAATAGGATACCGGCGGGTACCTCGGCCGATCGGCTGGACGGCTGGGGACGGTTGTTTTGTCAGGGGCTGTTGGACACTATGTATATACTCTGTAAAATGGGAAGTCTGAAGGGACTATAGGTATAGGTAGTAAAGCTGAAGGGTCCCGCTGCCGAGGATTCACGTGAGCACACTTGACGGTGATATACGTGGCGCCAAAGATACGTCTAGCTAGGCAAAACTGAAGGGTCTCTCCGTACACACCTACAGGCTACCTACCTTATGTACCCTTCCGCTGCTCAGACTTCCCGTCTGCTTGCCTTCGGCGACCCTCCGGGGGCGCTGCCGCGGGCTGTTCCTCGCATCGTCAAGACTCACAAACTGTTGCTATCAATGACAGATCTCTCGCTCAAGACAACGACTTCGCTCCGTTTACCAGCTCAATCAAGTTAGACTAAATATACAGAACACTTGAAACACGCGTCTCCCACACCCGTGCCAATCGTTACAGAAATGTAGCCATCGAGTCAAAGCTCGTCCCATCCCCGACAACATTCTGCAACGTACTGTGACGCGACTTTAAGTTGCCGTCCCAGATAAGCAACCCACGGCTCAGGGACTTCCAAGTTCCAATTAATCAACCTCATCTGCATCCGCCGGTAGATGATGAGCCTGGCGCCATACGGCATCCAATCGACAGGGATCCCTCTCTGGTGTGACCTTGCCACAAATGGACTGATGATCGAAAGGAGCATCGAACATGATTCCGTCCAGCGTCTTGACGCGCGAGACAGCCACATAAGACAGCCCAGGTGAGAAGTCTTTGGCAGAGACGTCGACAACAGCGCGATCGAGCGTGGTGCCTTGCGACTTGTGACCGTGATGGCGTAGGCGACGGTCAAGGGAAATTGCGTACGAGTGCAGGGTCTGCGCTTGAAGATGCGACGGCTCTCCCGACGAAAGATGGCAACAACAGTAGCACGGTCGGCATCATCTGTGTAGTAGGGCGGGCCAGTGTAGGAATCGAATCGAATCGAACCATCAGTACGGCTGGCGACCTCTTTTGAGGCTCGTGAGACTCGTCGTCCCACGCGACATCTTCAACTGTGCCAACAGACCCGTTAACGAGGCCCTTCTCGATCCACAGGTTTGTCGTCAGTATGACCCGGGCGCCGGTGCAAATAGGAAGAACCGCGGAAAGACCACCGGCCATTTTGCGAGTCAGCCTGATCAGCCTGCGGGCCCGTGTTGTCGGCCACGATCCGCAAGACTGGCACACCAAGAGATAGCATGTGGTCGCGATTGTGCTCGGCGACTCTAGCCGTCGTGGGGTAGATGTGCACAGCGTCGCGAAACGATTCCGCCTCGGCGTGAGTGAGAGATCCACGAACACGCGTGGTCAGGAGCTGACAATCCGCAACAGATGGGCGACCAATGCGAAGACCCTGAAGCGCCTGTCTGAACGCGGCCTGACTGTCGCCTTGCTGACGCACGACCTGCGACAACTCCATGTTGATGAGCGCTTTTGACTGAGGACCGTTGGAGTTGTTGGCGTCACGGGATTCTTGAACCGTGAGTCGAACAGAGTTATTTGCCTTGAAGAAGTAACTGCTTCAATTCGCAGCCTGTATGCGCATCAACATGTTGAAACACGCGTAACGGCACATGGGATGTCTTGCAAAGCCCCCATGGGAAAGCCTAAGCATATGCTGCACGTAGGGTTTAAAGTCGACCGTGCGCTGCCGAGACGTTGCGAAATCACCCTTCCCCCAGGGATATAGGAGCGGATAAGCCAGTGATAATATCCGCGTCTTCACACCGATATCGGAACTGGGTGTGCTCCGAATGGCTGGCAGTTGAAGGTCTTGAGGCCCGGTGGCGGAGGCAATATCGGAGGACGGTTTCGGCTCACCTTGGCCACGGCGGAGGATGCCACGAAGCCTGTCAAGTTCCGTCTCATCAGCACCGAGGTCCGGGATGACTGACACATCGTACCCAAGATCATCATTTTCGATTTCGGCGGTCCCCAGTACCTTCTTCAAGTTGATGACCGCCATATCCGCTTCCTGACACCTGCCCAAGGGGGAGTCTTCTTCTCTCAGGCCTACTCGTTTCCCGACTCCCCAGCTTCCGTCTCTCCCGACACTTCGATCGATCTGGCCACCACACTCACTCCTGGCTTCTG